>JANHFT010006609.1:45943-61389 GCA_032467955.1 Pseudoxenodon macrops | reverse complement strand
GAGAGAGAGAGAGAGAGAGAGAGAGAGAGAGAGAGAGAGAGAGAGAGAGAGAGAGAGAGAGAGAGAGAGAGACTTTAGAAGGTATCTGGGGGGAAATGTATCACTGTGCCTGATGACAAAGAATGACTATTAAATGTTAAAAGAGGGCAGAGATGCCAGATGGTGTGCACCTCTTCATATCCTTTTAATCTTTCAGAGTTCTCCATACAAACTATTGTAGTAGTTAAGCTTTTCTCTGAACAATGAAAAAGCAACATTTTTAAAAGACATTTTTAAAAGACAATGTTAAAATTAATCCAGTGCAGGTATGCTTATTGTGCAAATGTGCATATGGGTCCTTTGGCAGCTGCATTCCTTATTTCTATAGTTTTGTTTGGAACTCTATATTTTCACACATACACACGCCCACGCCCACAATGTTGAATAGAATCTTGGTGACAAACACCTGCAGGAGATTCCTTTGATGTTTTGTTCCAGTGCCTGAAGCTGAATCCCAAAAAGAGTTGCTGTTTCTCTATCAAGGTACTCTTGACAATTACAGGGTTCTTGAAGGATTGGCACTGTCTCTGAAAAGTCTTTGATTTAAGGACTTCCAGATTCCCAACTACTGCCTCATGGGCAGGCAGCGGCTTTGTTAAGAGATGACACATGTCTGAAACATTATCGACAGGTTCAATCGTATGGTTTGCACCTGCTTTCTATTACACAGAACCGTCAAATATTTCCCAAAAAATTGCTTTCAGTTTATCATGTTGGAAAGTCCCATGTAAAACTATTCAAGTATGGCAGCTGCTTAGACACTTGATAAATATTTTCAGCTGCTGCCAGCTGAAGAGAGCAGCTGGATCCTAAGTATTTCTTCCCTAAACTGATCTAGCAGTACAGCAAAGGAAAGGAAACTGAACCACCAGAGTTTCTCACAAACAGTTCAAAACTGGTAGATTGCAATATATTTATCTACTATACCCTTTTTGTACATGTGAAGAATGAAGTGCAGCCGAACTTTGAAAACAATCCAAAATGTCCGCTCTTTGAAAAATTCCTAATTTGTCAGAAATTACAAGAATTCCACAATTTAAATTTTTTTAAAGAGTAAACTGTCCTATTCAGTAGGAAAATATTGACTTTGTGCAATTTGGTTTCTCTCAGCCTTTCATATTTCCAGTTCCATTTCAACTTCCGTTATCGGTGTGTTAAAATAAATGATACACAGGAAGAAGAAAAGGGCAAAATCATGGATGGAAAAGTGGGACTGGTCTTCCGGCTCTGAATTTTTCATTGTTTTATTTATTTTTATTTCAATATTTATGAATTGATTAAGTACAAATAAAAAGTATGGATAAAATATCAATATAATAAAACTTAAGCTTAAAAATTAGAAAAAGTTTTTAAAATTAAGATAAAAACAAACTGTTATTCAAAATGAGTCAAAGGAGTTTGAAAATTAATCATAGAATATCAAAGCCAAAAAAAAATCAGTGTTATCATCTGTCTAAAACTGATGGAATGACATGAAAAAAGGAGTTTCAGAGGAAAGCATTAACTTTATAGACACAACCCTAGAGTCTCTGCATGGTCAGTATATGGATGCGTGAGTCTGATAAAGACTCCAGTTTCTGGGTAAGCTTGTAAAAGGAAGGTGATATTTTAAGTTTGCCTCAGTGCCTGCATCAAGCATTGTATATTGAAAGATACAGAAAGATGGGACACTAAAGTAGAATTAGAAGTAGCAGAGCAGACATCAGTCAGAAATGTCAGTTTGGAAGGCAGCATTTGATGGCAAAGCATTAGGTAGAATTTGCATTGTTGAATGAATAATTCATTTTAAATAAAATATATAAAATAGAAGTAACCGCACACTAAGTAGTGCCTACATTGTCTCTAACCTATTAAGAAATTTTTATTTTAGCTGTATGGCTTATATCTGATTCTTGCAAAACATCAAAAGAACTTAAACCAACAAAGTCCATTATAATAAAATAAAATCTGCAAATAAAATCTGCAAAGCATCTGTAAAGCTATAAAGCATATCCCTCATATTTAACCTACCATACTCTAAGTCTGATGAATTTTTAAAGAAATGTTAACAGTTTTGACAATAAAAATAAAATTAAATCTGTCAAGCTTACTGGAAGATTAATACTGTAAAGAAAGACTATTTGTGTGCTTGCTTAGGGATTTTCCATTCCAATTTCAAAGAAGAAAGGGATTATAATGAATGTCCTGCCTAATGACCTAATACCATAGGGAAACCGATAGAGAAGGAAACACACTAACTGAAAGGAACCAAGAGTTGGTCAATCTATAAACAAAGGCATAAATAGCATTCCAAAACAAGGAAGATATACCATTAATATATATTCCATACTGTCCATTTTGAAGTGATTTTCATGTTTATGAAACGGTTCAAATTCAACAGCAGAATGTGGTTGAACTTTTTTAAAAAAAAGTGTTTTCATATAGTGCATTATAAATATAATGTAGCAAGAAGTTGGCGTCTTTAAAGGAATAAAAGATGCAGTGCAAAAGCTTCATATTCCCAAATATTTAGCAACTTTTTTACTACTGCAGCTACGTTAGTAGACAATTTTTCAAATGCATTTTTTAAAAAGAGAGCTGAGCTATTTCCCACATTTAATTTAAACTTCAACATTAGAACATGCAAAAAGAATGTCAGAAATACCACATCAGATAGGTTGCAGCAGCTACCCCAGACTTGGATCAGTTTATATTAGAGATGGAATAACCCATTCCTTAAGCCACATACTAATTTAAGTGATTGCTCTTCTTCAATTTTTATACTGTATAAGTTTGTTTTAGTCTAGTTCTTCTGATAATATGCGGATCAGCTATGGATACAGGTTCTTTTAGAGCTGTAGAAGATTGTATTCCATGTATTTAACAGTAGAATTAGATAACATTTCAAGGGTATAATCTTTGAATAATACTGGAGGAAGGGGGGGGGTCATGCCCCAAGAAGTGGGTAAGACCTAAAGAAAAATTAGATAGATCTGTACAAAAATATTAAACTTAATGGAAATGTAATTGAAATCTGATCACATTAATTAAATATGGTCAACATGCTAATTTACTGATTGAATAAGAGACATAAAAGTCAATTGCAACCACTTTTAACTACAAAGGAAGTACACAAATGGTAAGAGAGAATATTTGAAAAATAATAAAGCATGCTGAAAAGAAGACAGCAAAACTTTCACTGCAGAAGAAAAATTGAGAAACTGAAGGATGGATTTTTGTCAAGGTATTAGCCTAAAGGCTTTTAAAATGAATGTTATCCAATTGTTAACAGGACAAAACATACCTTTCTTAATTATAATATACTACAGAATTAAATGATATACCACACTATCCTTTGGTATATGCTGTAAAAATAGATTTTCTCTATTTGATGACTGGCAGTAGACATCAGTAATGGGTTATGGAGGAATTATAGGCTAGGCACCAGTTTCCAAAACATTTCTTGGTACAATTTAAAACACTGGTTGCTGGTTTTAATTTATAAAGCTCTAAATGGCTTGGCATCAAGTATGGTGCATTTGATTTGTATTTGATTTACTTATGTACTGCTAAGGATGCTGTAGTTTCAGTAATATAAAAATTAAATACTAAATAAATAATTGTGCATTGTTTATAGAAGAAAGAAAAAACAATCTTTGAATACAATGCCTTTTGGATTCTTTTACAAAATTCTGTCCTTTTTAGCAATTAGAAGAAAGCATTTTTTCAAGCACATTAGATAAAACCTGTACTGCATCTTATGTAGTTGAAAGCTATGAATATCAGTTATAACTAAGTTAGATAGACTGTAATGAATCAGAAGCAATGCATGGGACCCGGACATATTTGTGTCTTTTCTCTCCATTTGGCAAAGGCAAATAGGGTACAGTTTTAAAATGCAAACATGATCCGGAAAATCTCATTAGGCATGCGTTAAAAAGCTATTTGGGTAGCTTTTCTGTGTAATTGAAATGAGAAATGGTTATGCACACTGATTTCTGTATGCACACCAGAATTATCTCAAAAGTCTCTGAACCACTTGATTAGTCTGAGCCATTTTGCCTAGAACTCGTTATTTTAAAAAAGCACATAGACCCATTTCAGGGGTGATAAGAAGATTGTTTAGATCAGTTAACAGAACTCACAGCAAAAGAACATGGATAATTCAACAGAAGTCAAATCTTATTCCCTAACACAGAGCAACAGGAGAAACAAAAGCTGGACTTTTGAAATAAAAAGGAAAATAATGAGAAAAAGGGCTTTTGTTTTTGTTTTGCTTTTATAACATTTTCTATTATTGGGATTCAGACAAAGCGAACCAGATCTTATTATCTGTATTTGAAGTCTGTCTCAGGATTACCGTTCTGGCAGAATCGAATTTGATATTAACTTCAACCATTCAACCATTCAACAACAAAAAATGCAAAGTTTTTTTTTTAGATTAAGGAGCTTTATTAAACTGCTCATTCAAAAACAAAGCATCATGTGGTACATTTAAGAAAAGCCAAACTGGCAATTTTAAGATATATTCCATTTTGTATATTAAAATTCCACTTAAAGGAACAAAAATTCATAGGTTGCTGTACTCTAAGAAATGGTGATAATGAAAGAAGATGAATCTTGGAGAAATATGGCTATTCTGTTAGATGACAAGCATGGAGAGGTGGAAGGAAATTAAAATACATTAAGTTATTCAGAAACTGAAAAAATAAAGCAGAATTTTGTTTTATGAATATTTGCTAAGGAAAAAAAGCCCTGTCTATTTTTGGTATGTGGCATAATTTCAAGTCTTTTTATTTATATATAACTAGGATGAATGCTAGTTTTGATTTTTACAATGAAAATCTTGGAATCAGCATAGGGAATACTGTACAGACAATGAGAGGTTCTGAATGTAACATATTGTACAATGTGTTTAGGAGACAAGGGTTATTTATAAAGATTCTAGTCTTCAAGAGCAAAGAACTGTTTAAATTAAAAACGGCTGAGAACATGCAGAGGCAATAAAGACATTCATACAGTAAATCTTGCCATATTTTGAAAATTACTGACTTACCTGCACGACCCCTGTACAGGAATCCAAAAAGATGCAGCCTTTGGGCTCTTTTGAGATCTTTTCATCTTTATAAAAGTTCATTATGTACGAGTGGTCTGACAATTGTGTCAGTTGAAAATAGCGCTTTTTGAACGACTATGTGAAAATAAGAAACAGAATTGGGTGTTAACACAAATTATTTCTGACCAGATGCTTAATTCATAGAAAACACCACTAATAATCAGAAAGACCAATAATATTTGCTTGACAATGGAACTGGCCACTTTAATGTAATTTACTCTTCAACAGTACACATGGTTATTTCGAACCATCCATTGAATTTAGTACAGCTTATCAGTGGTGGGATTCAAATAATTTAACAACTGGTTGTCTGCCCTAATGACCAGTTGGGTAGGTGTGGCTAGGTGGTCATGTGACTGGGTGGACGTGGCCAACTCAACGTCACTCATGGCGATGGGCACTTCATCTTAACTGTTATAATGTAATAAGGGTTAACAGAGAGGCAGTTTCTGTAAACAGGGCAATAAAGATTAGGCTAAAAACAACACCAGAATGTTTCCTTCCTGTCTTCCTTGCAGAATTAGCCCTATAAAGTGGAAAAAAACAAAATAAGATTTCTTCCAATAACCAATTCTCCCAAATGCTTAGAAAGGTAACAACCAGTTCTCCGGAATAGGTGAAACTGGCTGAATCCCACCACTGCAGCTTATGTCTAGGTAAATACTTATATTACTTCTGAAACAGTTTCATTAATTACATTTTGGAGCTAAGCAAACAAGTGAAAATACAAAGAAAAGAATGATGATGAGAATTAAGTCAAGAGGACAGATATTAAACGATGAAAAGGAGTTTGGTATTAGGCTTCTTCAGATTTTTTTTGCCAACAAAAGCTAACATTGCTCTCCTTTTACAATAGAAAATAGTAGTAATTTTCTTACCCGAACTGTAATGCTATTATTTACTGTGCTATTAAAATTCCCCTTATAAAGCCAGCCAGATTTGAAAACTCCAGTTCCTCCTCCTCCACCACCGCCTTTCGAAGATGAGTGAGATGTTGTATCCTGATTGAAAGACATTAATACTTTGATTTTTTTGGTTTCCTGTAAGGTAAAAACTTAGAATATGCTGAGAATATTTATAGCTATGCACTTTCTAATAATGGTAACACCTCTCAAAACTGTTAGATATATCATTTTCTTTAGGAAATGTGTTTCCTTTCAAAAACTGGAAATTTATTAATTTATTCAACAAATTTATATAGCTATCCTTATACCAGAACAACAACAACAACAAAACATAGTGCAAACATAATTTTTTAAAAAGCATGCATATAGTTTCGTCCTGTGTTTAATTAATATCCTGGCCCCAGTGTTGGAGAAAAACTGGTCTTTTTCGTAGGCCAAAAAGTTTCAGGTGGTTTGATTTTCCAAGGGCAGGAACTGTAACAAAGAAGGCATACTTCCTAAACCACATCACATGACACTGCTGGGGATCTGGACCTTCCCTGCTAGATCAAGAAGCATTTAGTAATAATAAAGTGAAAGTGGACACTCATATGCTTACTTCATCCTTGTCAACATCTTCATGATCAATTTCAAAAGAATGTGAAGGAAGTTTCTCTGGTCTGTATTCATGCCTAAGGAAGAACATTTTTAGTTGTGCTGCTAATATATGTGCCAAAATATTTTGCTACATCATAAAGATCTATGGAGCCATGGTGGTACAGAATAAAGTATTGAAAACTAACTCTGCCCACTCCCAAGAGTTTGATCTTGACTGGCTAAAGGTTGACTTAGACTTCCATCCTTCTGAGATTGGAAAATGAGGACCCATATTGTTGGCAGTAATATGCTGACTCTGTAAACCGCTTAGAGAGCGCTGTAAACCACTATGAAGTAGTATATAAACCTAAGTGCTATTGCTATATCACTGATTACTTACAAGAATTAAAAACTTAGCGTGAAACCCAATAAGGCACAACATATAATAGTTTAATTTCATAACAGAACATAACAACATAAAAATAGAACTGATCTACACGAGAAATGAATAATCCTTAAGCGGATCCTCTAGTTGCATCTTATATTTGATTTCTTACATTGAGTAGGGTATGGGTTACATATTTTAGCATTAGATATGTGCTTAGTGACTACAATAAAACATAAATCATACAGAAAAAGACTCAAAATTAGTGAGAAAATTATTATCTGAATATATTTGAAGCACGCCTCAGTTATTTCTAGAGACATTAACAGAAGTGTTAAAATAAATTCTTAATTAGAATCGAAATGCATTTTACATTGCCTCTTAGCCCATTCTCCATTCTGTGTGGGCTGTTTCATGCCTTACAATAAAACTGTAAGTTACAGTGTAATAGTTATTTACAGAAAAAGGCAAACCTTTTAAACCTTTAATTCCCCAAGCAAAGCAGAACCCACCACATTAATCAGAAAACATGTTACTTTTACGAGTGCAAATGCATTCTGCAACAGAAATGAATACTTTCCTAATATTTTCCTCAAAATGGCTAGATGGGTCTATGACTAATTCACTGAAGATGACTGAGATGACATGAACTTTTCTTCAGTTATTAAATGGGAAACCTCTATAAAATTGGGCAATCCAGTCTGGAAAAGCTGTGACCAAAAAATATATGGCTTAAAAGTTCATTATTTAAGAGACCACCTTTTACACGATGAACTTATCTAACTATTAAGATCTGCAGAAGACACTCGTTTGAGGGTTCCTTCCCTGTCAGATTCATCTTTCTGACATTCGGTAAACAGTCTTGTCCAAGCTGCTTTCAGGTTATGGAATGCATTTAATTTGGGAATTGCACTGGGACTCCACTTTCTTAGCTTTCACAACATGTGTAATACTGCATGCCGTTCATCAGGCTTTTAACTTTGATTGATTCTGGATTCTGTGTTTCACCCTGAGTTCTTGTTGGAGTAGAAAGATATATCATAAATTGAACGAATAAATGATATTGCAATCTATCCATTTTGCAGATCTTAGAGCTTCAGAGGAGAAGCTAAACAAAAATGTGCCTTTCTCATCTGGGAAAAATATTAACTGGGGGAATAACAGCCTGAATTATTATTGAATTGTAGTTGAGATATTTGATTAAATATTTAACTAAACTATATTTCAAAGAACATGTAGTACAGAATAATTCTCACTAAAGTCATGTGCCTTTACAACTATTACACAAGTTGGGCTAAGTATCATCAACATAACAAATCAATAGATTTGAGATCTCAATTATGCATTTTTATTTAATAAGTGCAAATGAATGTGTAGTTTTAACACATTGCCTGTCAAGTGGGAAATGATTCATGCTTTTTAAAATTATGTTTTGAAAACATGACAGTATGGATTATGGTTGACCATTTTATGCATTATTGAAATGCTAATGCCTGATACCAAAAAGATCATATCACTAGTATTGCTGAATTATGTTAGAAACATTAGAAACATTGAGTTGTGTTTAGCCTTAATTTCAAACACTTTTAATGCTAAAATAAATGAAGAGTTCTTTCTTCCTTTTAAAAATGCAGTTTGTTTAAAAAAAAAAGGCTCAGGAGTCAGCTATTAATGGAAGTCCTATGCTGGTTGCTAAACACATGACTGAGTCATAGAATACAAAGTGAACTAAATACTGCTTAGATTCTACTTCTCGGCTTACAGGATAAAACATCATGCATGAATTGGGTCCTTAAAATCTATGCCAGACTTTTTGTCTCCAAATGAGCCCACATTATTTGTTTGCTTCCTCATAAATTTATTTTTAGAAAAGTAGAAGCTTCCTATCTATTAAAATATGCTTGTAAGCATAAGCTGACTGCTCCAAATCTATATTTCTTTCTGTGTATTGGCTAATACAATTTGCCTCCAGATATGGAAACAATTGAATCATCCAAGTACAGTCTTTCAAATTTCAGTTATATCACCATCATAATACAACTGCCCAATTCTAGTTCATATTATTCTTGTTCAAAATTTAAGACAAGGTGTGATTAATATTTTTAAAAATTGGAAGTATTTAATGCTCTCAAGTCTATGCTGGTCCTAAGCCAATCTTTTCTCCATGTGAAAAACAGTTTGCTTTAAAGAATAGCCTTCACCTTCTAGATGAAGCTTTTGTTTTAATCAGAATCTTTTTAAAGGGTTGCTGCAGGATAATAGAATTCAGAATATCCTCTTCCATACAATAGTTCATATAGAACTTTGGAAATAATTTGAAGTGTGTTTTGGAATAGGAAACAAGAAAGGACTTGTCTACAACTCTTTAAAGCATCAATATTTGTACCTCAGGGTTAAACCGTGGGATCTGTGACATTTTAAATAACTCTTTAAGGCAGCTGCTATCTAATTGTATTTCATTCCAGCACAATTATGCATTTATTAGAAGAGTAAGACATGATAACTATAACATGAAATGTTTACATAATGTAGATCATTTATTGGAGACTAGAGGCAATTGTTCTGTGTGACCAAGACAATTATATTTAAACGTAATATTTTAAAAGAAAAAAAGTAAGAAAGCATAGTGTCTTACTGTGGTAGATGTCTAAAATCTCCTGAATATTGTTCATATTTGTAGTCTACAGTATGCCATTGGGAACTGTAATATTTACATGCCTAAAACAATATAGAAGAAAACTAATTAGGTTTGGTTAGGAAAAAAAGTTGTTTGTGACAAACATGTACATTTACTCTTAATATGCATCTGTTGCCAATATAAGCATTTCGTAGATAATTTTCTCTAGCATTTTGTATAGACCTAAGAACTAGATGGTAACATTAGGCAAAATAAAAACAATTCAAAAAGGTAATTGTGTTTCAATCCTGGGAAGCACATATGAGATTAGGTCACTGAACAATGCAGCTTAAAGTGGTGTGTTTATCTGTTTCCCAGATAAAAATTTGATAAAATAGGCATAAAATCAATCATTAATTGTTGCAATGCCTAACACAGTTTTGTTTTATGAAAAAAAATTATAAGATTTTTCTTATATTTTCAAAAGCATATTGTCTTCGTTTATCTCATACTACATATTATTTCTGTAAGTTACATATACATTCCACTGAAAGCAATGATAAAACTCCAGTTTTGCTTATAATGTGTATTGTGCCTATAATGCAGTCAGTTGTAATTTAACTGTCATATTTTCTCCCACATAAAAATTACTCAGTTTTACATCACTCCAGAGGTTTTGTTTTCCAGAGTATGAATTTGTTTTTTGAGCCTCTTGAAATACCTTGTCGGTGTTTTGAAGCATCAATCAAATATAAATCTGTAGCTCATTGCTAATCCCTAAAGCAGGCTTGCTCATGATCAGGAAAACTGACGCTTGTGTCACACATTTTGTATCTAAATGCTATGGAGAATATATGTCAATAATGACAACCATATCATTTGTCAACATTCATTTAAATAATTTGTTATGTTTTCTTTTGCAAGTTATGCAAAAAATAATAATACTACAGTACTTAAATAATAAGGTAACAAAGAGACCAAATTTTGTGGTATGCTAAGTATGTTGCTATATGTGGCTGGATTAAGTACAAGCTAATGAGGAGTAATAAATTCCAATATTGGTTTACTGGCATTTCTTTTCTTCCTAAGAAGTACAATGTGAGTTTAATAAAATGCAATAGGACCAAGTCCTTACAAAGCTGATTGGCAGAACAAGAACACTTTTCTCTCAGTTTGTCAAAAGTTACATAGCATATGTACATTTGATTATCAGTAACATGTACTAACTATCTGAGCCTGTGAGAAAGCTCATTCAGTGAGTTGGATCTGGAATAAAACAGAACTCACATTTTATTCATTCCCTAGTAGGCGACAGACAAAAAGCACATTATTAAAGAAATAGGCAATTTTCTCCCTCACTCTCTCTCTCTCTTTTGCTGATATGTCTGCCGCTGGTCTTATATATGAGACAATGGCACAGTTATGCAAAAGTAGGGAATCAACATAAGACTTAATTCTCAATTATACCCTTGCCTGCTTGAGTATTTGTAAACAGATTCAAAATTGGCATGTGCAATGTATCAGTTCTTACACACTAGTAGAAGGAATTGCATTCATAGAAGTTGTACAGCTTGTATATGCAGAGTGAAAAGAACACTCAAACAATATTAACTGCCTCGCTTAAACTTAAAAAAAACTATGAAGAATTTCATAGAGCTTGGATTGTGCAAGCTAATGTGCACAAAATGTCTCAGGAAAGCTGTTCCTGCCCATCTACTTAATTAGAAACTAGAGAGTGCTACAAATCCTAGAAATATAAATAGACAAATTGCTTATCCCACTTAGCACTCTATCGACATTTATAAAATATAATAAGTGTATAGTTGATGTGAGTCGTTATCCTAGACTTAGATGGAAAAGGCCCCTGGTTCTGAAATTCCCTTTGATATTTTGATGGTATATATCAATCAGGACATCTGGGAGAGAGAAAAAACCCCTACAGATAAATACGGGAAGCACAATCCAAGAACTGAAAATAAAACTAATCATGTTTTTCATATAAAAACAGCTGTGTCCCTCCACAGATATGTGTTAGATTTAATTCTCTAGACAAAATTGGGTCATTCTATGCGTCAAATTAGTCCAAGGGTATCAAGTTAGGGATACAAAAAGAAAAGCATGTTACAATGGCATATTTGGCTCTATTAACAGGATGTAACCAAAATAAGTGCAATATTATTTCAATTATTTTGCCTTACTTTGTCTAGAGGCTCATATATCATTTATTTCTAAATATTTTCCTGCATCAGAGTCACAGAACAGTAGCATACACAGAGCTTTTCAGGATTTGAGCAAAACCTTCTTCCCATCTTCCCATCCACACACCCACCTATTGTGAAAAATCTCAGGTGCCAAGCCCTTGTGAAAGAAATAGTAGGCAGCAGACTAGGAGTTCAAGGAGGTCACACAGTAGGGCTATCAGATCTAGACCGCAAAGATCAGGATGAAGACAGCTGGGCAATAAAGAATAAGAGATTTCTAAGCAATATTTCTTATCTGCCATCTAGTATTGGCTGGGGTTTTGTTTTCAAATGATTTAATCCTATCACATGGCTATTTCTAGTTCTCTACAAAAACAGCTCTGTGCTTCACTTATATCTCTGTCAGCTTTTTGGTCATTGGGATGTGTTTTTTCTCTCCCTGACAAGAGAAGATTGGTATGTTTGATAGATTTGAAGGTAGAAGCTATGAAGCTGGTGTGGTCTTTCTTTTTTTACTTTCTCCTCCCTTTTGCTCTTTTTACAGATTTACAGATTAACAGAGTTGGAAGGGACACTATAGGTCATGTAGTGCTCCCACACAGGTTTATGCAACTAGTTTTTCAGGGACAAAGGATGAGGCAAGGAGAGATTGCACATATTTCAGAAAAAGTATAATAAATTCATTATATACAAGCAGAAAACAAATTCAATAGCAGAGAACCCTAAATATTATTTTTATGTAATCAGGTCTTCATTTCAATGTGTTAATTCACATTAAACAAATGGACTTGGTGAGAGATGGAGAATATGATATAAGGCTAATTAAGCAGCAAAGTTCCAGCTCAAATTCCAAACTTAAAGGTGGAAATAAACATTTAGCATTTAATATTCAAGACCCAAAGAGAAGAAAATTTCATTTAAATTGATTGCTTTTGACATTCAATTTAATAATAAATAAAAGATTGAATCATTGGCTATCATGAGGAAATATCAGAGGCCTGTCATTTCTTCATTTTTGGCAAATTTGATGGAAATAATGTGAACTGTAAACAACACTTACTCTTCAACTGGTTAACCTGAAAGATTAGAAATCACTTTAACAACATTTCAAGTATCTCCCCCAAAACAGGATTAAGCCAGAAAGAGAAGAGATATGGGATTTGCAGTACAGCAGGTTCCAATTTGGCCATCATCACAGAGATATTGTGATGAACCAAGGCAGGAAGTGTACCTTAAAAATAATATATTCAAAACCAACGTAAAAGTGAGCTCTCACTAAATTTTGCAGTTTACTACTCTCTGACTTCTAGCTTTTCTAAGGTTTTCACTGATAAGATTAGTCTTTCTGATTTATGAAACAATATATGCTGTTTGTGCAATGCCACTTAATTTAAATATTTTAATTTAATTTAATTGCAGTTTTAATTTGCATGGCTTGCATAACCAGGATATTTTAGAGCATTTCTTCTTCTTTTTTTGCTGAGGTATCTCATCGCTTTTTCAGATTACCTGGAATCTGAGAGAGGGGACTACAGTCTCGATACCAAACATACAAGATCCTGCTCATTCTTTTCTTTACGAGATTGCAAGGTGTACTTAGTGCAGAATGTTTGGCAAGAAATGTTAATACTATTTCTATTATAAATGGAGGATGGGTTTTGTTTCAGAAATAGGAGGAAAATCAAAGTAGACAGAATAAAATAAAATAAGGAGATATAGCTTATCTGGGAAATGCCACATGACACATGTAACAATATACGAAATAAGATACTGTATATGGCATAATTAAAATAATGGAATATTTTATTATGAGAAGAACACACTAGGAACAGTGATAGAACTCAGAATATCCTCATTTTGAACTTTGGCAATTATGGCCACCATATAAAAGTAAAGAAAACCCTAGTACAACTACTATTTTGTGCTGAGGCATAGCTTTGTACAGACCTGGAGATGGTACATGGAATATGTGCCTTACAGTTTAAGCAGAGAATTTAAATACTATATCCTGGCATAATTCCCTTAACCAAATTTCTACTGAAATCATAATTCTCTTTACCATTGCCTCATTACTCTCACACCTCTTTTGGCTCTATGGAAAGGTTTAGCTGAGCTGTATCCTTCCCGCTTTGCAATATTTCCCAGATAAAAAAATGTGTTGAGTTCTACTCTGAAATGAATCTCTATTCCAAGAAAGACAGGGAAGCCAGAACTGGCCTTGCTACTCTGCTGAGCATCAGTTTTTGAACTTTTCAAGGTCCTGATCGTTTCTCTGAAGATCACAGCTAGAAACAGGATACTTTGTCAAAGTCAGCCTTTGCTAACTCAGGAATTCAGCAAAACCAGGAAAACAGCTTCCATAAGTGTACAAAAGTCACGATGTGTGAAGCGCTTCTATTGAACCCTTATTTGGGGTTTTTAATTACAACATTCCATTCATGGG
Source organism: Pseudoxenodon macrops (assembly GCA_032467955.1). Taxonomy (NCBI): domain Eukaryota; kingdom Metazoa; phylum Chordata; class Lepidosauria; order Squamata; family Pseudoxenodontidae; genus Pseudoxenodon; species Pseudoxenodon macrops. Next base: position 47,128 of record JANHFT010006609.1, on the reverse strand, counting down.
AAGACTCCCCAATAGAGTTAAGTAAGACCACTGTTTTAATATAGGCACATCGTAAAAATGATTTTTGCTTCAATGAGAGAAAAAGCGGGAGGAAATGTATAGCCTATGAAGTTGTGAAACATGCCTGGCTTGTGAATAGCACATGGATGATAATAGTCTAGGTCAGAATTCTCCCAGCTGGTCACTATTGATCTTCCTCCACCAGGTCAATGTATTAACCATTATTGTTAGTATTATTCATAAAGTAGTATTTTTGTAAATACATGTTTGAATAATGTGACACCTCATGAAGGGATCATGAGCTGAGGAGTTTGTGGACTCCTGGTCTAGTTCAGCAGTAAGTATGGTAAGATTACCCGGAAGAGAAAAAAAAGGTCATGATGTTGAAAGTTACAATATTGTATTATTTTTTAAAAATAAATATCCTGAAAAAATGTATATTCAAGATTAAGTAGAGTAAAGAATGATAACTTTACCTCTTTAACAAATAAATATTCTGCCTTTTGTTCTGCATCTTCAGGAACTGATGAGTACAGTGTTCTTATTTCCCAGGGAATTGTGGCTATCTAATGAGAAGTCAACAAAGAGAGAAAAAAGTTCACACCTGAGCATCAAAGAATCATAAATAACACAGATAATCAAATAGGGCAGGGGTGGCAAACCCAAGGCCCATGGGCCAAATCCGGCCCCTGGGATGCTTAAATCTGGTCTGCAGGGCAGGCCTGGAAATATCAAAGGACTGGCCTGCGGTGCCTCTGCACAGCCCCCCACACCATGGCCCATTTTCAGCCTCCCCAGCCTCCAGCAGCATCTGCTGGCCAAAAGTCTCCATCGGTCCATTTTTGGTCGGCAGAGTACTGCTGGAGGCTGGGGAGGCCAAAAATGGGCTATGCGGCCTCCTGTCTCATTTTTGGCTGCAGAAGGTGTCCGTCCCATCTCTCCACGCTCCCCTCACTCCCAGCCCATGGAGGAGAACTACAATGCTGATCGGACCTCAAAGAAATCCAGTTTGACACCCCTGAAATAAGATAATTAAGGGCAGAGTTCATGGCATTGGACCGGGCTATTTACGAGACCGCCTTCTGCCGCCAATAGCCTCCCACCGACTAGTGCGCTCACATAGAGAGGGCCTTATCAGGGTGCCGTCGGCTAGACAGTGTCGGCTGGTGACCCCCAGGGCAAGAG
>JANHFT010006609.1:34368-45843 GCA_032467955.1 Pseudoxenodon macrops | reverse complement strand
ATGTTTTTATTACTGGCTGTACACCGCCCTGAGTCTTTCGAGAGAAGGGCAGTATATAAATTTAATAAATAAATAAAATAAATAAATAAATCTAAACGATTACAGCATCATTAGATAGCTTACTAAGGAATTTCCATACAAAGTATATTTTCAACCATCACAAATCAATCATACATCAATTGTCACCTCATTCTCATGAATGTTCTATGGGCAGAAAGGTAGGATCTATATTCGGATAATACATAAGAAACAATTCTGCATCTGGCTTGGTGGAAAGATTATTTGAAACAAGTGAGTTTTGCAATACCCACAAAGTGCCTTTCCCAGATAGACAAAAATGTGGAAAAAATGTACCCAACAGACAGAATATTGTGCATCCAGCTTTTGGAAGTGTACCACCTCAAATAAATCCTGAATAGTTAAGGAATAAGAACCACAGTAATGCATGGATACCTGTGCAAGCAAACCTCAATTTCATGGACTTTTCCCCGCCACTGATAGAGAAGCCTTTTTAGAAATAGCATAGTAAAACATGACGTTTTTCTAATTTATATTACCTTAGTGAAATATATTTTTAAAGAAAATTTCAGCATTATCAGTTGCATATAAGAGAGTTTTGGTAAAATCGATTCCTTTTTATTCCTGCTCATAAACCTAGTCAAGAATCCATGACTGTTATTATGTTTCTGAAAAGATACCTTTCAGAATTCAGGCTGAATTTTTGCTTCAGTTTTTGACAAAGTAAATTAGATGGGTTAATAGCCTCAAATTAGCTTAGCTTGAAAATGAAGCTTTCTTTTTAACTGTCAATGCAAGGGTTGCTTTGCCAGTTTAAGATAAATTTCATGGAAAAATAAATTCAATAACCCTGGAAACAACTGCTGCTTTTGTTTTACTTCCTGCTGAAGTTGAATCTGTAATGGAATTACATGAAATACATTTCTTTAAACATATATTCAAGTTGTGATACAGAAGCACTTCCTATTTATTTATAGTAATAGTAAAATATTGTTTACAGCAAAATCTGATACAATTAAGAAGCAGGACTGCAAAGCATTTTCATAATGACAAACCATGTACATCATTCCATATACACTGAAATTTATACATATACGTTAACATGCGAATATCTCTACATACAATTTGAAAGAGATTATTATAATCTTCAGGAAAGCCAGATGGACATTCTATTGATTTTAAACATTTGGATCTGCCAGCAAAAATGCTACATTTGATTGAAAAATCTGATGAGGAAATTGGAAAACCTTTATAGTTTCAGAGTATTGTGGCATCTGTTACAATAAAGTGAATTACACAGTTTGGTCTCTGTCCTGTGTGTTCCCTAATGCATCACTATAATTTCATTTTTGTTTTGCAAAACCAATGGTTGATGTATTTATATTAAAGCAAGAGATTGTTGCAAACAACCTTTGCCTACCTCATTTAATGCAATTACACATATTGTTCTCTTTTCATAACTCTGATGCCAAACATAATCCAAGAATGGAAAAAACTGTGTTAGAAGAAATAATTTACTCAAGAATAACAAAACATGAAAAGGCAAGGAGATTCCATATGCTCATTTTAAAATTTTCTTCCTTTGCCAATATGAAAATGGGTTGGTAGAGACATACCTGATACCATCAGTTTAGGTCCCCAATTACTAAAACAATTTATATGTTTATATAAATTGTTTAACTGTTTATATGGCGATTAACCTTTACCAATGAAAAACTGCTGAAATAAAATCATGGGGATGATAGTCAAAGTAATAGCTAAGTTATTTTGCTTCCAGAATGGCATTATCAATAAAAGACAAGCATGTAACATTGTATTTAATTCAATAATTATTTTATTGGTATTACTTATATTTGGGAATCATAATTAGGTATCAACTGCAAAGGTGCTTTGCAACTGTCAAACTTTGGCAACTTTAAGCCTGGACCTGGCTGGGGAATTCTGGGAGTTGAAGTCCTCCAGGCTTAAAATTACCCAGGTTGGAGACCCCTGCTTTGGAACAAGGCTGTGGTTATGTGGGCAGAATCTAGGAACCACTAAGGAGCTGATGGAAATGTTTTCTCTTGTTCTTTTTCTTACATAATTATTCTTACCAATGCTAAAGCTAATGCTAAGCTGAGGGCAGGACAAGAAGCAATGGGTGGAAACTAATCAAGAAGAGAAGCAACTAGAACTAAGGAGACATTTCCTGACGGTTAGAACAATTGATCAGTAGAACAACTGGCCTCCAGAAGTTGTAAATGCTCCAACACTGAAAGTTTTTAAGAAGAGATTGGATAACCATTTGTCTGAAATGGTATAAGGTATCCTTCCTAAGCAGTGGGTTGAACTAGAAGACCTCCAAGGTCCCTTTCAACTCTGTTATTTTATTCTAAGCTGAATATTTGCAATAAGGAAAAGTATTAACCACAAGTATTAAAGAAGCCAGCTGCAAACTATTTGTTAAACTTGCAGCATCACAGTAAAAAATTAAACAGGGGCTAAGGTATAATTTTTAATGAAAAGATTAGATACCGCAATTATTCAGCACCTGCTTAAATATAATATAGTCCTAAAAGTACATGAAAACAAAAGCTATTTTTTCAAATATCAGGAAATGCCAATATTCTAATTTATGCAATATTACTCAAAATATGCAAATATTAAATACAAATCTCAAATGTTACAAAAAATTAAAGTATGAATATTTCTGTGAAGAATTTCATAGCAATTTTCAAGATTCAACAAGTTTCTATTCTTAGAATTTAGAAGAAGCAATCTCATCATAAAAAACTGGTCATAAAATAATCTTATTATAAGCTACTGTGGAGAGGACACCTGGAATAAGTTGGTTCAAATTTTTTATTTATTTATTTTTATTATATATGTTGTCAAATCCAAACAGATACATGGTAACTTACAGAAAAATATTGTTTTATGGATCTTTAACTGTGATGAAAATCTAAAGTCTAAAGTAAGTAAAAATTCATGATGCTATAGTGCCATGATCGCAAATCTATGGTACAGGTGGCACAGGTGGCATGCGAAGCCATATCTGAGGGCACAGCTTCAGGAAAGTCTCCTGAAGACTCAGGAGGGCGAAAAATGAACCCAACAGGCCAACTGGAAGTTCAGAAAGGAACTTCAGAAAAGCCTTCTGAAGCCTGTAGAGGATGAAAAACATCTCAACGGACCAACGGGAGTGACACCTGCATGCATGTGCAGGGGGGAAGGCAGCGTACATGCACAGGGGGAGGATTGCATTATGGGTGTGGGCATGTGTGCGTGTGACCCCCTTTTGGTACGCAATAGCAAAAAGGTTAGCCATCATTGGTATAGTGTAATCTACAAAAAGTACCATAAAATAACCAATTACCACAATTAAGCTTTAACATTTAAACTAATAGTTTTAATCCCTTTGTATTGATTTTATCAGGATTAATCTTGTATCTAAAAGGACATTATTCTACAATAGTAGAGCTATGACAGAAAAACATCATCTCCTGTCTTCTGCGTCCTTTATTTCACAACAATGTGTAATTGTTAAGAGATTTTTCTTGTGATAAATACAATGGCAGTTAAAATGTGATGTCAGCAGCACATTTAAAAAAATTCTAACTGTTTTATTAGGAACTGTGAAATCTGTGTATATCCTGTACTAGTGTATATTTCATACATTTATAGAAAGAATGATTTATAGAAGAATGATATTTTACATTCATAATCTCCATTGGAATAAAAGATAGGTGAAGAAAGTTAGGTTAAAGTTAAAGAATCTGAAAGAATCAATGACCCATTATCCCCGTTAACCTTAGGGGTTATTATTTTTATGAGGACTAAACTTAATAAGCTTAGTATAATAAAGAAAATGATGTGCCTAAGTTACCAAGGGAAAGAGTGTGATGAGTCTTTCACTAATTTGGTTTCTCTAGAGCAGAAGTGTCAAACTCAAGACCTGAGGCTGGATCCAGGCCATGGGTTGCTTAGATTTGGCTTGGCTGCCCTGGATACAGCGAAGGACTGGCCCATGGTGCCTCTGCCAGGGAAAACGGAGCTCAGAAAGGCTATGTGCAGCCCTCCCAAATTCTGTTTCCCTGACAGAAGGTTGCAGGAAGCAGTGCAGCCAAAAATGGAGCTCGGAGCCTGTTTTCTCTGGTAGAGAGTTGCAGGCGCCTGGCGCAGCTGAAAACGGAGCTCGGGAGCCTGTTTTTTCTGGAAGAGCGCTCAGGTCACCACAGACACCCCCAACACAAGTGACTGGCCACACTCACCCTGGCCACACCCACCTCAGCTCCCCAAGGTCCCCAAAGTTAAACATAATCCGGATACGGTCCTCAGTGAAATCGAGTTTGACACTCCTGCTCTAGAGAGCCAAGGAGATAACCTTGGAGACATGAGACAGAGACAATGCTTTAAGACAAGGAAACAGAAGGAAATATGAGAAATAAGACTGACTTCTCTTTAATTCATTAGAGTATAGAGCAGAGGTGTCTAACCTGCTGGCTGGACAATTCTGGGAGTAAAAGTCCACAAGTCTTAAAAGTTGCTAAGGTTGGACACCCCTGGTATAGAGGGAAGGAGAGAGGGAAGGAAAAATTTGATCAGACTTTCTAGAATCTGTTGCGGTAGCCTATGGCAATACAGTGGATTCCAGCCAAATTTATAGAATCTGTTTCATGATTTGGTTTATCCTGATGGATTAACATCAACCTTGAAAGCTTCTTAGTTTTCTACAGTTTCATATCTACTTCAGTACTCTTGAATCTAAAGGTCCAAATTACAGGATAAGAAACTATTGTGTTTCATTTGTCCAAATAAATCCTCTTTTTACATCAAGCCAGGTGTCTTGGATTTTTAAAAAATGAAACCAAACTAATTACAATACTGACTCACATGATGCAAAGCATAAAAACTGGAACATCTTGACAAAGTTTTAGATGAGAGTTTACTTTATTAGCAAACACCAATTACTCACTGAAAAGTCATCTTCAGGGAACAAAAAGAGGTCTTTCAGATGATCATTTTCAACATTCTTCTCAATATCTGCAATTACTGTTTCATAATCCAAAGGTTCCAGAAGTTTGGGTTTCTCCTGCTGAGGAGACAAAACACACAAAAAAGACTCAACTTGTATAATTCCTTTGTATTTCTTTTTGGATCTGGGGCTCCATTTCCATTATCCTTTCATGCAACGGTTGCTATGTACAGGTTGGTATGGTGAAGCTGAAAATATAACCAGATGGATTTGGCTGCTCAAAATGTTCATTATCAATCTGATTATTTCCTGATAAGTAATATGTATTATGCAGGTAATATCGAATCATACTACATTGCCACATTAACCTACTCTTTATGCCGAGAAACATATCCACATTTCTTTTAACAGTACTGAATAACTATATGCAATTATCTTCTAAATGAATCTGATGCCAAATGGTGTGTTTTAATTTCAGTTGTTTCCATGAGCTTTGTGCTGATTCATCCCCATTACTCTCTTATGCTTAGCCACATTTTAAATTCAAGTCATTTGCTAGAAACAAAAGTACTATTGCTCTGTTTAACTTGGCATTCATCCTTGTCTCTGTCAGGATAAACTATTTGGCAGTCAACCCCATACTTTCCCCAGTAAAGAGCTGGATTATACCTTTTTCAGCCATCAGGAAAATACTATTATTGCTGAAAGGCATTATGAACCCTTTAAAAAGCACTCAAAAGAAATAGCCAAAGAAAAGGTAAAATTGCACATTCTTTGATATGCTACATAAAAAGAGAGACTGTCTTGCTCACTGACTATGTATATCTACAGAAAGACAAAAGGAATCTTATTATTAACTTGGGTGGAGAAAAAGGAACAAAGACGAAAGCTGAATGTAGATGTATAGATTGGAAAAACCAATGACTTCCAGCAAGGTGAAAAGAAGGACATTAACTATTCACCTTTTTGAATTATTGTTAGATAACAAGAATGTATAAACAATTGTTTTCTAAATATTTTTTCAGGGAGATAGAGATAGGAAGAAAGAAAGAGACAAAGAGAAAAAAAGAAAGAGAGAGAGAGAAAGAAAGATTTATCTGCAAACAAATATATAAGTATATCACATCCAGGCACTGCCACAAAATCTTCTTGAAATCCCTTTTTTTTCAAATTTCTATAGATCTTTATAGAAAAGGTAATGTTTGAATATCTGTTCAACATCAGTATGTGGCTCTAGGTTGGAATGTCTGGCAGGCAGGAAAAAGGACTGCAGCAAGAAACACCTTAGACCAGGGAAAGAGGGAGATAAGAAAAAGAAACCTGAGTAACCTTGCTTTAATTATGCTAGGCACAAACTAAACTCTTGTTTTATCAGGTTTTCAAATTCCATTACTCTATTAACAATAAATATCTTTCCAGATATTGCAAGTGGCTCTTGTTTCCTGAGTTCACCAGCCTTGCAAGGCTCAACAGGCCCAATGTTATATCACCATGATATCTCAAGATTTGGAGTATTTCCTCTTAGACATACTCCTGATATAATGTAATTGGTGACAAAATATATTAAATAAATCAGGTTTTTGAAATTTCATTTGAATAATATGTATTATTTTTACACATCTAAAAAAACACATCTAATTCCTTTTAAGTAGTAAAGGGAAATGAAAGTATTTTATTTTTAAATTGAATTCTTAAAATTCTGCCACTTCTTGACTTGCTTTGATACAACTAAAATAGCAATAAAGTCAGAAAGAACATTGATCTTTAAAAGGTAAATTATATACACCCATGCCACTTTGATGATCCACAGCTTCATATGGAGCTTCAGAAACATATTCTGCAATAAAAAAAACATAATTTCTTTCTTAAATTGTCATGTTTGTATTTTATGAGAAGAAAAAGGAGTTGTTTTCTGCTATCCTAGTCACAGTATTCTAAATTACTAATATTCAAAGTTCAGTACTGTTTTTTTGCATGAGCAATGGTTTCAAATCTGACAACTTCAGCCTCAAATGAATTTCATTTTATATTTTTAGAGGGACTTTCCTCAAATATATGGTTAGAATTTTTTGTTATTATTTTTAGTGGAGGGTTTCATTTTTACTCCAAGTGAATTCTCAGTATAGCTGACAGAAATGACACAAAGGTTGAGTTAGTCTCACTTGCAAGGCTTTCTGGGAGATTTATAATGTTTTGGCCTAATTAAAGTTTTAACAGTCACAGGATTATCTTTCCCAAATGTAATTATTCTGGAAATGAACCTACTAGGCAATCTATGCACCAGGACTAAATGGTGCAGGACAGAGTTATTTAATTTTTAAAAAAATGCTTAAAAAAAAAGGCTAATAAATTATGCTAGCTAGGTACAAATAAAGATGGGATTATAAAAAGAGGCATTTAACATTTCTTCTCTTACCTTCCTTTCTTTTACATACCATTTATTTTTTTCATAAGGGATGTAATTTTTGTTACTTGAGTGGTGGACACACAATGCATCAGTTTTACCTCCTTGGGTGTTTGTTTGTATCCCATCTTTATTATTTTTACAAATAATTCAAGGCAAGGAACATACATAATACTCCTTCCTTATTTCCCCCATAATAACAATCCTGTATGATGGTGGCCTGAGAGACAATGACTGGCCCAAAGTCATCCAGCTGGCTAAGGCAGGCTTTGAACTCACGGTCTCCTGGTTTTCAGACTAAAACCTTAACTACCGTCAGAGTGTAGCATGTTGATTAGCAAATAACATCACCTCCTAAAAACTTAACTTGCTTCATTTGATAGCAATCCTGTTTGTTCCAGCAATGACTAAAAATACCCTCATAATTGATTTCACAGAACAGTCACAGTGCCTGAAGTTTCAGTATCTGACTGCAGTCAAGAGAAGAACACCAGAGTTCAGCAGCTAAAGTACTGTCAGATGTAACGTTAAGTTGGTAACAGCTCTTGAGGGCTTCAACACACAATGCTGAGGAGTGCAAAGTAGATATATATATATATTCTCTCTTATCACATTCTTATTCTACACTTTTGGTGTTGAACCCTTGGAAAGGTTTTTGAAACTATAGTATATTAGGAAATTTGTTTAAATTTAAATTTTCTCAGGCTATGAGAAAAATAATGTAAGCAAATCCAAGTAGCTGACCACTGTTTTATATTGCAATGTAGTAACACTGACATGACTACCGTGCATATTTTCTTTTCAAGATTTTTTTTTTTAATGTGTCAGGAAGTGGTGACCTCCTACAAATATTTTCAGCAGCTAGTGGGTAGCACAGAGAACTATTTTTCTGCTTCATTGGAGATTCTATAGTCCTGTGCGAATGCTAAACAAAGATATTTTCCCCAGGATAGAAACTGGCTGGGCAATCACGTAGGTACAACCACAATGTCTTAGGCACTTAAACAAATCTTAATATTGATTACTGTGTTGTCACTTGTCTTTCAGGCATCCTAATCAAAAGCAGAATATTTGGGAAGAAGGAGAAACTAGTTGGTGGGATTCATCATAAAAGAAAACATATAAGAGAAATAGACACACAGCCCATTTTTCTACACACATTCAGATTCAAATGCTATGACTCAGGATTAGAACCAATTAATCTAAAACAAGTATCCAAAAATTAGCATCTGCTAATAAACAGTCAATTCAGAAATTAAACTTTGGGGGAAAAAGGCACAGAATTAAAGATGACTTCCAATGGCACCATTCCAAATGTCTACCATGTGAAGAAAAAAATGAGGAAGAAGTGACCAGCGTCAACATAGAAAACTCTAAAATATAAGAAAAATGAAGTGTGGTTTACTGAAGTTTTGCTTTAGGATGTATTTTATATCCTGGTGCAGATTTGTTCCTGTTGTGATGCAGAAGTAGGCCCTTTTTCTGAATGTTCAGTTTTAATTGAAGTATATCCTTAGCCCAGAACTCCCAAATTCTCTCCTGTAACCTATACATTTTCTGCAATTTAGAATCACGTATGTTAGTGTTTTTTCACTTTTTATCGATTTCAACTACCAGAACTGGCTGGGAAATGTTGGGAGTTGAAATCCACATTAATGTAGATTGCCAAATTTGTAAAAATAAAAAAATACTTGATGTACAACAATGATGTTTCGTGATATTACTGCAACATTGACTCTATAAGATATTGTTTAAATAATGATAAATACTGAGAATCTGCAAATCTGTAGTTATACATTATAGACAGAATGCAAAACAGACTAATCTCATTGGAAAATTCTAATGAATGAAAAAATTTGGCCTCTAGCGTTGAAATTTAATATCAGAGGAAGTACTTTATAATTATGAATAATTAAAAGCCCTTGTAGCAATGCAGTAGCAAGCCATTGGCTGACAGCTGTACATATTTTCTATTCATACAGAACTGATTAGACACACAGACACAGAAAGTATCTGTGCGATTTGTGTGTAACATGTTTGCAGAAACAGCAACCTAAAACAAGTAAAGTATTGCTAAGATTGAAGTAGACAAAAACAGGGAACCTAAATACAATTAAAATGTGGAAGTAGTGAAGTGGTAACTAGCTGAAAGTGAATAAACTGTAATTTGAGCCCTGAAAGATAAAAAATGTGATAGAAAGATTGTTCCTGTGAACAGGGAGACATAACTTAGATTACATTTGGTAGATGTTTGTCATGAAAGGGCTTGACAACATACAGTACGTAATATTGGGGCTGTGCATAGTGCTCAGAAAAGGTTCTTTGCAGTGTGTACAGGGGTGGGTTCTAACTTACCTCGCCGCCCGTTTGCTGCGCCCTGCACTGTGGGGCGTACCTCGTGCGCGCGTGCACGTGCATGCACAGTAGAAAAATGCCCCAACCCCCCAAAGAGGCAGAAAACAAGATGGCGATGCATGCGCAGTGCCGGAAACTCGGCTTCTGCACATGCGCAGAAGGAATTTTTTTTTAAAAAAAAAGATGCAAAACCAGCTCTGTGACGTCACCAGTGGCCTACTACCTACTCAGTAGAACCGGTCCAAACCGGTAGGAACCCACCTCTGAGTGTGTATGAGCACAAAAGGAGTATCTCTTCAAAGTCTTGAAGCAGTTTCATCGTTTGAAAGGCTCATGCAAGTGGCTGCATAAGGGCCAATTGGCAGCACAGCTATTTTGCTTCGCAATTTAGCTGCTGCAGGCTTACAGAACATCTCTTCTATGCAAAGCACTATTTAATATTGCTTAGCTGAGAATTTTGTAGTGAAGATTATACTTATCATACAGATGTAACTCATTAGCTTGTCCTGGAGAATGATAACCCTAGTCCAGTAATGACTAATCTTTTCTGGACTGAGTGGCCAAAGGTTGTGGGCACCCCTAAATTTCAATGTGTGTGAAGCCCATACATGCACCCTGCTCCCATGCAAGCACATGCAGCCCTTTCCATGCGCCCTGTCTCCCATGCATGGGCATGCGGCACTACGCATGCGCCCGCCCCCCATGCATGCACGGCACAGACCTGAAGAATAGAGCACAGCAGAGCTGATCTGGGGTGACAGTTCGCATGCCACAGAGAGGGCTCTGCGTCCCACCTCTGGTACGTGTGCCATAGGTTCGCCACCATGGCCCTAGTCTATTACAGTGCTTACGTATCTTACAATTAATACTAAAATCAAAAAGAAAACTATCAATCTAACTACCATGACTATCAAAGAACTACACACACACACACATTTTGGCGAAGAGACCAATAAATATCAGTTGGCCTACAGTTCTGCCATACTGGTGGTAGCTATAAAACAAAACTGCATTATTGTGTTTTGTTCTCCACTCCCATCATAAAAATGCAATTTGGTTTGTTGCCCATGGAATGATTGCCATATTGCTTGCTTCATTTTTTTTTTTTTTTGCTGCAGGTATAAAATGCATCATCATGATGCCATGGCATAGATAAATGAGATTAAATTAAGATAATCTTTTTTCCTTTCTCCAGCACCTACTTCTGCTCAATATTTTTTATATTGAATATTATGTCTTAAACTCCAATTGTGTGTGTGTTTGTGAGTGTGTGTGAGTGTGTGTGTGTGTGTGTGTGTGTATGAATAATAAGCAGAATTATAAAGGAAGAAAATTGGAACTGAGTTATATACAGTATCTCTGCAACATTGCAAGCATGTTGACTGGAGAGTGTTCAAAGTTCACATTACAGCTTTACGAAACTAAAAATTGTTTATCTTCAGAAATTGGATTTGCTACAAAAAATACATGAAAGCTGCAATATTGGCAATAATATTGGCAATATTAAACAGACAATTGCATTGTCACAATATACTACAATTATTGAAGACATCTAAATACACATAACCAACAGATTCAACTATCAAGAAATGTTACTATCAAGATATTAAAAATAAATAGATATCCTGAGTAATTAATAAAAATAATGTAGTTGCCAGCATTTTTCATTTCTCTCATCATTAAAATATAGAAACCTGAGAGATACCATATTTTTCAGAGTATAAGACACACCTTTCCCCCCTAA
>JANHFT010006609.1:15311-28107 GCA_032467955.1 Pseudoxenodon macrops | reverse complement strand
TCACCTGACCTTGATTCTATCCCTATGTTTATGTAGAACTGTGTTGACTTTTTTGCAGCTGCTGCACACTGCCGGCTCATATTTAAATGGTTGTCCACTAGGACTTCAAGATCCCTCTCACAGTTACTACTATTGAGCAGGTTATCACATATATTGAACCTGTGCAGTATATGTGGCTATGGAGAGTTGGGCTCCCTAAGCTTATTAGGACCAGTTTAGCCCCAGGACTATTGAAGAAATGGCCAGTCTTGCAATACATGTGCTTCAAAGTTAAAGTTTAGAATGCAGAAGACACTTCAAAACAAATTCCCAAAAAGTTAAGCATTATGGTAGTGCCTAATTAAGACATTGCTCTACTATATATTTATTTAAATGGTAATTCAGAAATCCTTGAAATAGGAAAAATACTGGCTCCAAATTTGGCACTAGTCACAAACACTGTATTCACTGCAGGCTTCTTTCCAAGAACAAGGACTGAAATGATCACAAATCCAAGAGAAAATGTATCTTTCCAAGTCTGTAACAAGAACTAATTTGTAACCAAGAAACACACTCTAATAGGATAATATCACCAAATGGCATCCTCCTAAGATTGATAATGATTTTGAAGACAAATAGAGCAACATCTAAACATTTGCATGCTTTTGTGTAAGGGTTACATTGCTGGACAGGACCAAGTCATGTGAATTAAAGCACCCTCTTGATACTTTCAAATCTACAACAGATAGCTGTTGTTCAAATGACCTTTTGGTAAACTTGGATAGCTTCCACTTCTTGCAGGACTTTTGTTTAAGGGTAGTTTATGCATTAACTTTTCAGAATCTGTTTTCAGAACCTTCACATCCTGGGTAAAAATAAATGTCTTTATGTGGAATTAACATGGTAATAGATTTGACTTTTCTAAACACAGTTGTAGCAGTTCTAATATGGTCCAGGACTCAGTTCCCTTCTAAGGATAGAGAGACTGAAAAAGGAAATCTTAACTTCTAGAAAGGTGGATTTTAACTACTCTTCCATGAACCACATTTCCATTCTTCCATGAATCAAAGTGTAATTTTCTACTACTTTCACCCCATTTTCCCTCTTCGTTTGGGTTCATCATCTGTAGTTAGAAACTAAAATGGTCAAGTTTGCTTCTAGGATCTAACTAACAGATACTTAATTATTGCCAACAATCAGTCATTTGGAGTAGTTCTTTAGGGATGTGGTAATGATAGTACTCTTTTCTTTTCAAAGGATATTCACAGCACAGAAGCTTACCAAGCAGTAGTTGAACCCAAATGCTTCTTGATGCATGCACTTCCAGAGAAAGTATAGTAATTTATTTCTCACTGTCATTCACATTTTGATCAGTATGACTTTTTCTCTCAGGAAAGTACAGAACAGATTAATCCCACAAATGCTTCAGAACATACTAAGGAATGTTATACCCTTCTAAGCCTCATAATGACCCAAATGGTATTTTGATCCTGTTCCTTAGAGCTTTGAAACAGGCGAAACAAATTTTACATTACGTATCATAGATAGCTGTTAGATTCTTAATTGACTTGGGCTTTGTTTTAATCTATGACAACCATTTCTTCTTGATGTCTGGTGCTTGATCAATACTAATTAATTTATTGTGAGTCTAACTCAGGGGTCGGCAACCTTAAACACTCAAAGAGCCACAAAGGTCCTAACCAGAAGTCCCCTGTTCAATTCTGCAGCCGACCGGAAGTCCTGTTTCCCGACCATGGAGTCTCCTCCTAGAGCAACATCTTTTTTCCTCTACCAGCCCTAACCAAAAGCCCTATCAATTGTGGAGCTGACCGGAAAACCCACCCCTTGCCATAGAGTCTCCTCCTGGCATACCCTGCTTTCCCCCCACCGGAGGTTCCTCTCAAAATTGTGGTGCTGACTGGCAACAGGGAGCCACAGCAGAGGGGTGAAAGATCCATATGCAGCTCTAGAGCTGCAGGTTGCTGAACCCTGGTCTAACTGAAGCAAGTTTACATGGTCTGTTCAAAGCAAAGTATACAGTCTTATTTTGCAAACCTCTTTCATGGAGAAAACATTTACTTCCAGTCAATGTATAGTATATTTAAAATTTAGACTTTTGTCTGTGGTTGACTGCCTTAAGAAAATTTAGTTTTTAAGACTGTCATACAAAATTTAAAAAGTAAAAAATATATATTATGAGCATAATTCAAGGGAAATACTCATTCTGCAAAATGTAGTAGTTATTGAGCTATTTATTTAAACATTCTGTTTGTAGGAAGGTTCCACAAAGTGTTCAAACCACAAGAGTCATGTAACTTATGAAGAATCATGATTTTAACAACCCCAACTGTCTAATGCTTAATTATTAAGGGAGTGAAATTGTACGTGATTTTCATGTTTCTTCTGGTTGCTGAAATTCCGGAACTGCTATAATTCCCCTTTTCCATGAGGGTGGCAGATTCTGCTAAGAGAGATTTCAGAGACAAATAGAGAGGAAAATGTGCTGGATTGTATTTTCAGGAACACCTTGATTAATTTTCACAGAATAGCCACACTTGTTGCCCATTTTATAAACCAACTATTGAAAAGCATTTGCATTGTTTTTGTTGATAATATACATTAAGATTTGTATCTCAAGAAGCATACATTTCTGTTTGTAATGGATACATGAGCTCAAAAAGAACTTCAACAGCAGAGATTCACCAGACTGCAGGAACAGACTTAATCTGCACATCCTGCACAATATATCTAATTACAACCAGCTTCAATGCCAGCTGAATTTCACATTATTTGTTTGTAGGACATTTGGGCCTTTCTATCATAATTCTCCTGGCTGAACCAATCAAGGAAAAGTATCAACAGATTCCAAAGCTAATCACAAACTGTTCAATAATTCATTGATAATAATGATTAATAATAATAATTAATAATAATAATTCACACACTGAACCTAATGTACTGTGTTATCAGTAGAGACATCACAATGAAAAACAACAAGTAACAGGATGGGTTAGATGCATAAAATAAAACTTAATAAAACAGTAGCTAAGAAAATAGTAAACAGAATTCATGAAATTTCTTTCATGATGACAATGGGAAGAAATTATGAAAAAGCAGGAAAAAAATTATATTCTCTCTGATATAATTTATAATTTATATTTGAAATGTGTCATGGTGATAACCACATCATACTAATATTCCCAAGCCTTTTCATAATTAATAGACTGTTACTAAACATCACTTTCAAAATAAAGCTTGAGCCCTAAACACAGCAATATGTATATATTGAGTGATCAGGATAACTTTATTCATTTTAGACTAAGTAATCAGTTTCAGTCACTGGAACTTGTTTTGTTAATTCTCCTATTCCTTTGTCAAGCTAATCTAGCTACATCACGTTCCCTTCTTTCTAATGGTGGTGGATAGCAGAGGTGGGTTCCTACCTGTTCTAATCAGTTCTTTAGAACTGTTAGTAGCTTGGCGATGACGTCACAGAGCCGGTTCTGTCGGTGTCTCCGTGGATGCCGCCATCTTGAATTTTGCTTCTGCACATGCGCAGAAGCTATTTTTTTATTGCTGCATGCATCTGTGTACGTGTGACCCTGAGCGAACTGGCAGCAAAAGGATCCAGAACCTACCCCTGGTGGATAGTAATAAAAAAGAAAGAGAAAAGAACTACAACCCTAAATCTAAGGCAAATAGTCAGATTTTCAAGGTTTTTTGGAATGTCCGGGAAGGGGAGACCTCATTCCTGCTGCTGCTACAAAGAGGTCACACTTCTTGGATTCCCAAAGATGACACTGTTTAATCGAGGGGATCTGAAACAGGCCTAATTTGCCCACATAACAGAATTATAGAAGAGAAATAATCCCTCAAATAGCAAAGTCCTATGTCATATTATGTAGGTGATCTCTTCACTTGTTACTGAGGGCCAGTCAGGGAACTCTGCATAGGAACCATCTCATGCAAGGTCCTGCCTAGCTAAGTTCATGGTTGCGCTTGTATAAAAGTATAAAAGTATATTCATAAATATTTCTTCTTTCTGATAGTCTTGCTGCTGTCTTAGATGGAGAAAAATTAGATGCAGTATTGGAGGATGGCTGTTTGACTTCTTTTATTATGTCACAGTATGACTCTATGGTGAGCTGCCAGTAGGTCAACTGGCAGCTTTTATCCAAATAAATAAACAGGTGAGAACAAATAAACAGGTACAGCCTTATATCAGGAAAAGTCACCTTAGGTTGATAGTCCAGGCTGAAGTAAGAAGGCTGACTGGGTTTTCAAAATGAAGTTCTTTTTTCATCTATGTTGATTCTTTTTTGTCATTCCATTGCTAATTTCATTTGGTTAAGCTGCACTTATGATTTAGATTATATTAATATTCTATAGTTTTGTAAGTGTTTCTGTATGTTCTTGACAAAAAAGTGGAATAAAAATAAGAGTACTAGTACAAGGAAATGAACACTGAAGTTATGAGTATAATTTGAGCCTGAAAAATCAGAGAAAGCTGATGTCTTTAAACTAGAAATCCCCATTTTAGTCTTGAGAAATCATTAGTCCATTTTCAGGCATGACTATGACTGACAGATTTGCTAAATGTATGGACAACTTGAAGATTGCAAAGTCTGGAATTTTTCTCTCTCTCTTTCCTTTTTGGAAGCTGTAGCATAACAGGATATGTGGAAATGAAATGCATGTAATGAAAAACAGGATTTTTCATATAGTTAAAAACTGCACTAGCTTAAATTGCAGCATACAAAAATCTTCTCCAACCTAACATCATTTTAGGATAACAACACTCATCCTTTAAGTTT
Organism: Pseudoxenodon macrops; assembly: GCA_032467955.1. Lineage (NCBI taxonomy): Eukaryota > Metazoa > Chordata > Lepidosauria > Squamata > Pseudoxenodontidae > Pseudoxenodon > Pseudoxenodon macrops. The sequence continues at coordinate 23,314 of JANHFT010006609.1, read as the reverse complement.
TAAAAATAGAAAGATAAGAAAACTGTACCAACAACTACAGATTATACATCATTGTTTAAAGAGTGTCTTTTTGCTGTCCCCAACACCAGATTTTTCACTTTAATCATAAATCCATTCAACTATTTTTTTTGCAAATATGAAGAATAGAATAAGATTAAATTCAATTGATATTCAATTGTTTGAATATTGCCCTCACTCTTAGATAAAAATGAATGATTCTTAAAAGGAAGATTTCTGACGACATGAGAGATTCTGGCTCTGAATCAATGCATTTTAGCAATGGGTAGAAAGGTAGCCAGACTGAGCATCTGTTTAAAATGAAAATATTTTTCCATTTTCCTTTCAAATATAGAAACAAGCCATCAGTGGTTACAGAAGCTGTTAAAATTTCCTGCAATTTTTCAAGGCAGAATGACAAGTGACCAAAACAGCACATCTGAAGTCATCACTCATCATCAGCATTACTCCAGCGCTCCTGAGAACAATGCCTATGCACGGTTCCAGAACGCATTCAGAATTGTGCAATCTATTTAGCCCTCTCCCCTATTCATTCAACATTTTTCATAATTTCTCCCTATGCTGCCCGTAATCTCTTAAACGTTTCAGTCACTCTGATACCCCCCCCCCCCCGGGCACCAAAATTTCATCATTTCTTTTGCTTGGATATAACTTAAGAGTTTCTTGCTCAGTATCTGAAGTGTGGAGTCAATCATATTCATGGGTTTATTAGAATCCGTGGAACCAGAACTGAACTTGGAGAATAGTTCTCCCATCAATTGTGGTACTCCTGGATGATTATTTATCCCCGGGGGAAATTGTGTTAAATACAACATGGGATGATGCACTTTAGTAGTACTTCATCTGTGTACAAGGTGATATATGATATGGTCAAAGAAGCAAGATTGTGGTTCATTTTGTGACTTGTTCTACTTGTTTTAATGTACACTGCATGCATAAAAAAACAGGCAGTCCTGATATAACACTATTATGGCAACCATCTTCATTTTCTTTATCAGATCCTACAGACAGCCCTAGGTCCATCCTTACAGCAACTTCAATATTCATGATTAATGCTGATTTTTTTATATTTATTATTGAGACAGGCATCATTCTATTACATTATATTAAAGGCTCACAAATATTGCTCTTTTGCAAACCACGATATAATTATCAAAAGCTTTTAAGAATGACCACATATGCAGGGTCAGCACTGAGGTACTTCCAGGCACCACCAGGTATTTTTGTACAACTTCAGAGAGAACTTCATCAAGACTCCAAAATAAAATAAAACTAATATTTCTAGATTAATATAATCTACCCACCAACCAACTAGAGGTGGATTCCTAATGGTTCAGTCTGGTTCTACCAAACCATTAGTCACTTTGTGGCCTGATTCGCTTGAACTGTTAGCGACCCAAGCCTGCCAAGCCCCCAAGCCAGTTCTTTTGGAGGCGCCATAGGCGCCACCATCTTTGTTTTTTTTAAAACACTGCACATGCACGTGGCACACAAAGTGAGTGTGCAGCCATAGTGTGCCCCTGAGCGAACTGGAAGTAAGAAGATTCAGAACCCACCTTTGCAACCAACTCACCCATCCACTAAAATAGCTAAAAACTGGAAAGTACCAGATCTCATAAGGTAACCAGATTTTGGCATCTTTTTGGTGCAGCAATGCTACAGAAAAAGATAAAATGAGTGTAATTTTCATGGAAATTAAAGACTTAAATAAAACGTATCAATTAAAAACTCATAGAATTTAATAACAAAAACTTGGAATATCTGTACTATCCCACATGGATATTCCCAAAACATGCAGTCTTTTCTTTTCTTTCATGCCTTTAATTTGTTTTGCTTGCTATTTCTGACTTTTTTCTCCATTTTGTGTAATGGGAGAGAATATTGTGAGGATGAAGATGTAAATAGTAACAGCAAAGTGGAGATTGGCAAGGGAGGTGAAAGGAAGACATATTTTCCCTTTTCATTTTGTTCCCTTTTCTTTCAATCTATCTTATTACTCACCCAGGGAAACAACTTGTAGAAGAACACAGGCACAGTAAGGAAACAGAGAGATTGCCACAGATGTTTTTGCTAGGGTTTTGCTAGCAGAGAAAGGCCCAAAAACATGAGCAAGGTAGGCATCACCATGACCTGAAAAAATGTGTCTTCCCTTTAATGGAGCCAACTTTAATTGCTTCAAATGTTGGGTTTTCTCCACTGAGAAAATGTGAAGTGATGCACTGAAATGGATTGGGAAAGACAAGAGTATCATGGAGAAGACAGCCAACTACTGCAAGAAGAGAGAGGAGTGAATTCCAAATTTTCCCCTCCCCTTCTTTGGTAAAGACAAACACCAGATCCAAAGAAATAGAGGATAAGAAATAATTGGTAACAGGGGAATTCAGGAACCATAATCTCTTTCTGTGGCCCACCAGATTTTGTTGGGTTCCTGCATGCTTAGCCACCATGCCTAATTATGAGCAATAACAGAAGCCATAACAGCTTTTCAAACACTGTAACCATCATTCCTCAAAATTGGTCTTTGGCTGGAGCTGCTGAGATTGGATGCTTAGTAACATCAGGCAGGGCACAGATCGTGAGCTGGGATGGCACAGTGATTAGAAGGCAGTGTTGCAGGCTACTTCTGCAAACTGCCAGAGGTTCGGCAGTTCGAATCTCATTGGCTCAAGGTTGACTCAGCTTTCATCCTTCCAAGGTCAGTAAAAGGAGGTCCCAGATTGTTGGGGACAATATGCTGACTCTGTAAACCGCTTAGAAAGAGCTGTAAAACACTGTGAAGTGGCATATAAGCCTAAGTGCTATTTCAATAAGTGCTATTGCTATTGTCCATTCTTGAACTTAGTGCATATTTTTGATGGATAAACAGCCAAATATTTTCATAAGCAATTTTTAACATGCAAATTTAGAAAGAGTAAATTGAAGAGATTATTATGGTAATGTTTCTATCAGGTTATCATATGCCTTCTGTTTTTACTTAAAAAGTGAAATTATCTGATAATCTTTATTTCAAAGTAGAAGGTACAATTTATACTTTGAATAGTATCTTGTTTTATGATATCTTGTTTTGAGAATAGAATCTGGCAATCATATAATGTTATATGTAATTCATTAAAGTACTCAGCCAGCATTTTCTTTTCTTGCTTCTCACTGCTCCTTAGGCTTCTATCAGTTCCAAATAAAAGTCATCATACTGGACTTTTATGTAAAGTACTGAAGTTCTCTCGGGATCTTAGTAATCCCCCCCAAAAAAAATTGCTTTTATTTCTACTAACAGCATTGTCAGGCCTTCTCTGTGTTTAGATCTAGATTGTTCCTTAGTACAAAATCTAATTACTGCATTTCCTTGCTTTCTTTTCTCCATAGGTTTCCCAAATCTTTTTGTAAGTAGGATAATTTGATCACTCTCAATAAAAACACTCAAATTGAATGAACTATTATTCAGGCCTAAGTTTCCAAACATTAGGAGAAAAAGAAAAGAAACCATACTCATTACAATTGTGGATTGAAGTAAAGATAAACCACTAATTTATAAATCAGAACCATTTATAAATATGAGATTGTTCAGAGGCATCCTGTTAAAGCTATAAAACAAACACATTTTATGTGATACTACATTGAGGAAAATGCTAAGTCTACAATAAAGATTTCACTTACAGCAAAAGACGTATTTATCATGATCAAATAGAAGTTAAAAAGTTAAAAATATCCTGCTTAGGAAAATATTAAAAGACTCTTGTTCAAGCAACGTAGAAGATCAACATATATCCTTTCTCAAGTACCGGTAGGTGTAATAAAATGAATGTCTATAATTCACTATTTTAAAAAAAAGTTGTTTTGACTGTTTTAACAATTAGCAGGATATCTCTTCATAATGCCCCTCCCACCTTACCACTCATATGTGAAAGGATGAAAACAAAACAAGTTAGTTTTTATTTTCCCCAATTAGCATTCCTTAAAATGTATATGCTGAAAACCAAAAATCCATCTAGCATTGGGATGTCTGCAGTGAATATCAAAAACTGAATTTGTTGTAATTTGAAAGATTCACTGCCAGCTGTTGTGGTAAGTGCAGCCAATTTGGATGGCTTTAAAAGGGGGCCAGACAGATTCTTCCAGGACAAGGCTATCAATATTGATAGAACTAACTCCTGAATATAGGCAGGATAGCTTAATACTAATTACAGGAAAGCAGCAGTAGAAAGAGACTATTGTTTTCTACTCCAAGCTTCCTAAACGCAACCAGTTGGCCACTGTTTTGGCAATGTCTGCTACAATATATGCCCATACTTTAGTTAATTTAAGACACTTTGAGGATCCCATGTTCAATCTGTGACAAATTACTTGAAAAGAGCTAATAACAGAAAGACCTGTGGCTGACAATATAAAATCCATTACAACTAAGTCAGTCTTTCAGTCTTTCCCAAACTGGTGACTGTCAAATGTATTAGCATATAACCTCAACTAGTACATGCATGGAACATGCAATATTAGACTAATTGCAGCAGTAACGTGATGGAAATGTAATAAACTACTAATAATAAGAATTGGTGACTTTTCATTCTATGATATTGCTTTGATTCCTTATTGGAAATTTGTTTTAAACATTTAAAAGCTATTCTTTCTTTTTTAATTATTATTCCCTTTCAAAACTGGTTTTCCAGAAGGAAAAAGAAAACAATTTTTAACGTACGTAGCAGTATCCTTTCAGTATACAAACATTTCTCTGGTGATCTTCAGGCTTATTGGCTTCACGCGGCGTAATGCAATCCCAAGGAAGCACAAAAGCTGAAGGAGCTTTTTCACATCAAGAAGCTCTGGGATTCTGTAGAGCAGTGTTTTTCAAACTTGGCAACTTGAAGATGTGTGAAGTTCATGCTGGCTGGGGAATTCTGGAAGTTGAAATCCACACATCTTATGCTGCCAAATTTGAAAATCACTGATGTAAAACAATGAAAAAGCATGTAAGAAAACTACCCCAGTGGCCGCCTCTATCATAGTGCAAACAATAAAATAGAATCAAAATCAAACCTAAAAGCAATTATATAAATAACATGGGAGTGGGAGGGATGAAAGCTCTTTAGTAAGAAGCAATCTCTTTGGGAGACAAAAAGACAAATTTTGGCCCAGCATTTGGTCCAGTTGGAACAACTTTTCCACAGAACTTAAAAGCCATTTGGTGGGGCTCAGAGTTGTGGATTGAAAGGCAGAATTTCTGTGACTAAAATGTGTCAGATTCAGAGTGGAGCCCAGCTATAAGAAACCACCAGCCCTGTTGCTGATATCAGTAATATTTGCCCACATATTTACGTGGGCACTTAGCAAGATCATAAAATAAAATGAATGCTATTTGCTTGCTGTGAAGAACAGTTTCAGCTCCTGACTCAGGAATATTAAAAAAAAGCATTCATGAACCTCAAATGCAAAGCTAGTTGGTCACTAATTTTTCTCTGTACAGGGGAGCGGGGGAGGGGGGATTTTCAAACTAATAGCAACAGGATATTAGAAAAGTATTACGACAAGTCAATGTGAGACCATAGTTAAACAGTGAATTCTAATAACAACAGCAGAGTGCCAATTTAATTAGAGCATTTTATGTTGGACTGTTTTTTTTATCAAGCTCCTCATTTCACTTCTAATTTCCTTTTGGTTTCATCTGTTTTATTTGCCCACAGTTCCTCTATATAGCTCTTCTTTCTAGCATCAGCTGTAACATTATATTTTCTTTCTAGCATTATCTTTAAATCAGTTGGCAATGTCATTTAGTATCTTTCCCTTTATTGGTCTCTTTTTAAATACTGATTTTTTTCTGGGATGTTCATACCTATTCACATTTATAACACCAGTACCTAACATTATATACCAACTTCCAGAAGAAACAGCAGTCTATTAACAATGACCCAGAAAAATGTCCTAGTTCTAATGGATGTTGAAATATCACACTCTACCATTTTGTATTCACACCAGAGGTGGGTTCCTACCAATTCTATCTGGTTCTATAGAACCGGTGGCAACTCCGCAGTGATGTCACAGAGCTGGTTCTATCGGTGTCTCCGTGGGCGCTGCCATCTTGGATTTTGCATGCACAGAAGCTAGCTTTTTATTGCTGCGCGCGCGTGCTTGCGCATGCTTCACATGCACACACACAGCACAACCCTGAGCGAACCGGCAGCAAAAATATTAACAACCCATCCCTGATTCACACAGTCCTGTAGATTCAAATATATTCAGTGCTTTACTTCCTCTTTCCCAGATGTCTCTATATGGGATATATTTGTGAAATCTTTATACTTAGGCTTCAATTGCACTCTTTTGCACTGTCCATGCACCATACTTATTTAATAAGAGCAGACAGTATTTTCCTCTCATAATATTGGTAGGATAATAGGTTTACAGATATTTGTTCAGTTTAAATAACTACTTATCAGCAAAAAGAAAGCATATAAGAGAGATATAACCATAAAAGCCAAGTTGGCTTGATGTAAATCTTCTCATATATACTCTGCAGGAGTAACTAATAATCATCATTTAGAACATTAATGGTTCATACCATTAATCTTTTGATATGACACACAGCATACTTTAACATACTGTAGGTGCCTAAAAACGAAATAAATTTTGTATCAACATACCGCAGACCAACCAAGCTTCAATATTTCAGATCTTAATAATTGATATAAAGGTAGTCATTTTTAAGCAAATAACCAATAACACATTATAATACAAAATAAACTTCATATTTCTAAATAATCATACGCACAATCAGACTATATAAAAGATTTAATAATAAATGTATATGTTATAGAATAAGTGGGACCAACAAGGAAGACATTGTAGATGTACTTTCTTTCATTAATACATGTTTGGAGATGAGCAAGAAACATGTTGGTCACCATTTTCATTGAATAGTCAAAGAAAGGAGAACTTGGGCCCCGATCTAAATAGGCAAGGCAGCTCCAGATGAAGTGGCACATGAGCCAAAGATATAAAGCTGCACTGATACTTAAAGGAGCATGAGGACCTAAGTGTGGTTTGCATGGTAGCATTAATCAAATCTAGTGGTATATCTTGCAACATAGAAAAAAGGGAAGTTAAGGGAAGTTAAGACATATATTTTTATAACTATGGCCATGGGTGAATTATGTCTGAGCCTTGATAAAAGGGTTTGATAGTAAAGAAAGCTAATCTGGTTCTAAGTCAGAAACTAGGTGCTCATGCTGCCCTTTCTATGAGAGAACAGATGTGCAGGTGATCACAATCACAGTTGGGGAAATCTGTAAGAGAAATCCAAAGCTATACTTTAGGGCAGTGTATCAATTAAGAAGTTCTGCTATGCTTTGGGATTTTCTCAAAAAATGTGAAAACTGGGCAGCTCCACCCTATACCTAATTATGTGGTGGAAAAGGGAGGTGGCCAGGAGATTGGAATCCAGTGCAGCCTCTTTTCAGTCAGCGATCCTATGTGTTTCTTGATTTACTGAGGAACTCTGAGAAATGTAGCAAGTGAAGGGATGTCTAGAGTGTCAGTGGTGATAAATAACGAATATGACTATTCACAGGTACACAGCCACACACATCTTGTGATAATCACAGTGGTAAAAACACACTTCTTCATGCCTATTATATGAATAGTTTCTCGTCAAATGGCTTGGTTCACGATATCGTAGGAAAGAGTGGGAGAGAGTGAGGAATCAATTGTATGGCACATTGAAGTGAAGTGGCTGCTAGATCCCTGATGGATAAAATTGTTCTTCTTTGCTCAGAGTAATATGTCACATGGATAGTATCTAATAACATGGCTGGGTTAATATTCAGCGGTGTTTGTCTATGGAGATTCTCAGGCATCCAGGTCATGGTTATCCCAAAGGTGCTTTTTTCAAGAGGCAACTGGACTTTCTAGTTTTTCTTTGAAGAAGCTTGGCATTCAAGAAGCTTCTTCAGTTCTGACTCCCCACCATCCAGTCAGAGCTGAAGAAGCTTCTTGAATGA
>JANHFT010006609.1:0-15211 GCA_032467955.1 Pseudoxenodon macrops | reverse complement strand
CTTGGATCAGAAGGGAAATGTTTTCAAAGAAAAACCAGAAAGTGCAGTTGCCTCTTGAAAAAAGCACCTTTGGGACATTCTGAAGTGTCATTTGGGATTTGTTTAACATTATGGAACCGGAGGAAAAAGACAGGATTCTTTATGATATGGCTTATGAACTACATATATCTATCCATTGGTCCATTTATTATTTTTATCTAATGTGTGCATACCATCCCACTCTTTATTTTCAAAGTAAAGAGCAACATTATACAGATCACAGAAAACACATAAGATATAGTAAATGGAAGAAAGTAAAGGAGTGAGATAAGAAATCTAGTTTCTTATCATCAATACTATGCATGATACCTCTCTACCCTTGTTCGCTGTCATTGCTTCCAATACTCCCATACACCCAGAAGTGGGTTCCTAACATTCGGTACGGTTCTACAGAACCGTTAGTAACATGGCCGCCCAGTTCACTAGAAGCATCAGCGACCCAGACCTGCCACGCCCCCGAGCCACCATCAGTGCTGCCATCTTCGTTTTTGCTTCTGCGCATGTGCAGAAGCTTTTTTTAAGCACTGTGAGCGAAACGGCAGTAAGAACATTCAGAACCCACCTATGCATACACCAAGTCATAGGGTGCATTTAACTTTTTAAAATTCTTACTTCACCTTTTTCTAGGAACTTATTAACTCAATCAAACGTTTCCCAGTCTGTTTTTTTCTCTCAACCAATTTATTTTTCTTTTATATATTTGTTTTGTAATTTGATGCTCATTCATGCTCTCTAAATAATAGAATCCTCATAAATATACTTCTTTCAAATTAGTCAGTTTTGGTATTCAATTCATGTTCTTTTAGTATCCAAATATTCATGAGTCTATTTTTGTTTGAACATGCACAGTTCTTAAAGGGGCGTTGGTCTTACCTGATACGCTCCTTCTCAAACAGTGGATATAGCCTCCAGGAATGGGTTAATCTCATCTGTTAGCTGATTGGACTGAGCCTGCCAAAGCTGTTTATATCTTGCCTCCATTAGTATCGAAGCCAGCTTTTGTTGAAGGAACGAAGTGACAGGCTCCCATGTGACAAACTGTGATAACTACCTGTAACAAAACATAAACTTCCACCCAATCAGACAGTCAATAGGGTGGGGCTGGAGGCTATATCCACTGTCTGAGAAGGAGTGTATTAGGTAAGACCAACGGCCCTTCTCCATACTGGTGGATATAGCGTCCAGGAATGGCACATACAAAGCCGGCTGTCCCTACAGGTGGACAGTGTCTAGGTCAGTCCCCCGTGTCTCCCCGAGGACCTGTTGAAGAACACGTCTCCCAAAGGATGCTTCTGCTGAAGCGAACATATCCCTCTTATAGTGTTGTACAAATGGGAGAAGAGACGACCAAGTGGCCGCACGACAAACCTCCTCTATGGATGCTTGTGTGGTACAGGCTGTTGTGATAGCAGCACTCCTGGTCGAATGGGTGGTAAGTTGCCCAGGCGAACCCTATTCTGCGCCTCATAGGCCATAGCGATAGTACATCTAATCCATCTTCCTACTACTGAAGGGGGAACCTTACTCCCCAATGAAGCAAGTTGTAAGGAGACAAACAACACTTCTGATCGTCTAAAAGGCGCTGTTCTATGGATATATATGCGAAGAGTCCTTTGCACATCAAGAGTATGCACCTCTTCTCTAGGGGATGGACTGGCCTGGGGCAAACGTTAGGGAGGATTAGTTCCTGCACCCTGTGAAACTGCATATTGACCTTAGGGGTAAATGATGGGTCCAGACGCAGAATTACACTGTCTGCGTGGAACACACACAAGTCCTTCCGAACCGAAAGGGTGGCCACTTCAGAAATTCTCCTAACTGAGGTGATGGCTACTAGGAAGGCCACCTTACAGGTAAGGTGGCGAAGGCGAGCTAGGCAGAGCGGCTCATACAGGGCCCCCGTTAGGGAGTTGAGAACCCTAGATAAGTCCCAGGCCGGATACCTGTGAACAACAGCAGGGCGTAGATTAGTTGATCCTCTAAGGAACCTATGGATAGTTGGATGCGAGGAAAGAGGACCTGAGTCCCCACCTGACAATACTGAGGACAGGGCTGCTACCTGCCTTCTAAGGGTATTGGGTGCTAGCCCTTAATCCAATCCCTCCTGGAGGAAATTGATGATGTTGCCCCTTGTGGCCATCATAGGGTTGACCTTCGCCTTCCTACACCACCTAATTATTGCCTAATAGCTTCTGCTATTATAGCTTGCATGGAAAGAGGGTCAGCCATGTTGGGATCCATTTGAGGTCTGAGGCCCGCTGCTGTGGGTACGTAGCTGTGGGTTGTTCCTGCTCTTCTTGAGGGGAAGAATGAGAGGGCCTCCCTTTCATCTGGACTGCAGGTGTAGGCCCATATAAATCATCATGAGAACAGGCCAAGAGGGGCTCTAAAGGGGCCAAGAGGTCACTAACTTCCTCAGGTAATGGAGACTGGGATGGCAGAACCTGTACTTCAGATGATGAAGGTCTGTGGGTGTGCTGTTGTTCAGCTCATTCACATATTTTATCTAAGGCCTTGTGCCTGCATTTTTCAGCCCTCTGCACTGCTTTGGAGACCGTGGTAGAAACAGTCTTCCCCTTGTGGGGCCTGGTTCTGCTAGTGAAAGGCTGTGAAGTGCTATCTTGGTCTCCATCATGGCTGCTCTTCTTGTCTCTTTTTGCTCTCGTTGCTCTCGTTGGATAATTCTGGTCTGCGGTTTTGTTTTGTAAACCGAGGCTTTTTTTTTTTTGCAATCCTATTGAGAGCAAGGATTTATCACACTGACCACAGTGAGGATCAGCTAAAACCTTCCTTCCTTAAGGACGGAGGTTTTCCTATCTCTCTTTCTTTCTTTCTCTCTCTCTGCCTCAGTTTAAAGATTCTCCCTCTCCCTGCTTTGCTGTTTCTGTTAAGGAAATGGCTACTTAATCTCTTTAACTAGTAATCACCAAGCCAGCCTGTGCCGTGCTTCTTTTGGAAACGTGGCACCCAATTTCAGCGGACTGTAGCAATTGAAAGCCTCTAAAACTTTTAAAAAGCCTTTTGGTGCTGAAAATTTCCTTTTCAAAATGGCAGCTCCGCTGGGCCCAGGAGACCTTTTCTTGACGCAACGGTCTCCTACTCGGCTTTAGGAGCAGCAGGCTCCTCTAAGGGGAATAGAGGGAAAGAGAGAGGGCAGCAGGGAGGATTTATTCAATGCCTCTACCGATCGCTCGCCACTGGCACGAGTCACTGCTTCGTTTAGTGGCGAGCAGTAATCGGGAAGCTTGGGCCTGGGGCTCCATTGATTTTGGAAAGGGATGCCCCCATTTTCTGCTGTCTGGAGTTAGGATTCCAAAGGTGATTATCAAGGCTTTAAATTGAGGCTGCTACTAACTCCCACAGAAATGCAGCAGAATAAGCAGCTTGAGCGTAGGCTCTCCTGCAGGAATTTCCCCAGTGACTCCCCCGAAGGTTAGGAGTCGGCTGTATAACTCACTGTGAAATAATATTGCTGAATATAGACTCCAAGAATATCTCAATCCAAGTGGAATAGTTGTTTGGCATGTCTGTCCACGCTGAGTGACTAAGAAAGAAAGCTGGCTTCGATACTAATGGAGGCAAAATATAAATAGCTTTGGCAGGCTCAGTCCAATCAGCTAACAGATGATGACAGAGGCTATATCCACCAGTATGGAGAATATAACATTCTAATTGTTCATCATTATGTTATCCAAAAAGGAGGTAGTTGTGTATATTTGCTATTCTGTCCCAAGCAGATTAGAATGAAATTTCAATACGAAAAATCACGAATCATAACATCTATTTAGTTGACCAAATTGCTAATTGGCTTGATTGGTCACCCAATCAAGGCATAGTATTATGCTTTCTATGTAAAATCAAGAAATATTTGAGATATCAGGAAACAATATTTGAGCTTCCAATGAGAATACCTGTATAAATAAGAATATGTTACTGAAGGTACACAATGTTGTTTATTAGGTACATCTACTTAGAACAGCTTAGTGATGGATGCATTATAAATCAATCAAAAATACATCAGCTTTAATAATTAATAAATATGATCATGCAACAAAATTTTTGAGTGACCTATAAAACAACCAGACTGAAAGGTAAGATTTAGCTCTACTTAATAAGGCTCCAGTCTAAAATATTAGGGTCAAATTCCAATTTGAAAGCAGTTCCAGGAGTACAGCTCCCATTATATAGACTACAAAAATCTGGACAATCAACAGATGACAGGAATGTTTCCTCAAAGTACATGCAATTATATATTTCTTATGAATGTTGCCTTTTTCTTTGCTATATCAGTTTTAAGATCCATTACTCTGAAATGAATCACATACTACCTACCATTTGCTGAAAATCATTTAGATTCACAGCCAGCAACATAACATGAACTGCATAGAAAAAGTATATTCACATTTCTTAAGCAATACACCTGTACATTGCTTATAAAATTCCTTATATACATGTCTGTAGGTCAATTAAACAACCAAGGGAACACAATGTATTCTTATATTAACATTGTGCAATACATTAAATAATTTGTTTTATATCCTATTTACTTCAATGTAAATCAAATAACTCAGAATCAATTGGATTGGTTCAGGATATTTATTCATTTATTTGTATCCTCCTGCCTTTATTTGTTTTACAAATAACTGAAGGCAGCGAACATAACCAAGAGACCTCCTATTTTCCCCATCACAACAACCATGTATTTTGTGGTTATATATGCCTTGATTTTTTTTCTTGGAAGTTAATATTTATTCCATCAGTCTCAATTCTGTTCTTAGAAATAGCATTATTATCTTCATACAGATCTCCAAAATATTCCTTCCAGCATTCTATCATCTCAGATTCAACCCAAATATTTCATTACTTTTATCTCTAATTACATTTACTCTTTGCTTAACCATCTTCATTCTCTTTCAAAGCATTTTTAATTTGCACCCATGTGACTTTGTATTGCTCTTTTCATCTTACGCATTGTGTCAGGCCTGCATTTTGGCCTGCCATACTTTCAGCTATTCTACTATGCATTTCCGCACAACAGAAAAATACATATAGGATGATATTTGGAACGCTGACACATTGCTTACCCTCTTTAACTACTTTGTTGCAACTCTCTCTCTCTCATCTTTCATCTATTGTATGCAATATCTCTCTCATTCTTTTTTGCAGCAATTATTCTATGATGGCCGTTCTTCTCATTCACACCCACCTTCACTCTATCATTCCACTAAGTAACTTTCTTCATTACTGTGGTTCCTCACACTTCTATGCCACTCTGAAATAGAGAGCCATCATTTGTACCCTGTTCTAGGCAACTTCCACATTCTCTTTCCTCATGTCTGCTTTTAATTCATTATTTCAGGAGATCTTTTTCACATAAATGTACTGCCTCTTCCTATAGTTGTTCGTTTTCACTCATTTCTTTCACTTATTTTTTTTATTCCCACCAATTCTCTGAGATCCAGTTTTGACACTACCTAAAAATACTGTGACAATATTCAGAATCTTTCTCACCCTAATATCCTTGCTAAAGTTTTATCTTTCCTTATAAGCAAATTAGACACTAAACCAGTTATCATTCTTATTTATTTTTATGTTTCCTAATGATTCAGTCACTTTTTCTGCATTTTCTCAACTCATTACCAGACTTGCATCTATGTCACCTAGGATAATATTTTTTCCTCTAGTCACACTCAGAACATTGCACAATTTTTTCTCAAACTCATTTCTGGCTCCTTTCACAGGAGCATATCATGCAGTAATCATCATCATTGGGTAGGTGTATTCCTAGTTTTATATACCCAAACAGACACCTTGGTGAGATCAATTCATAGTTTGTAACATATATTTTAGCTTTTTCATTCATGATTAAACCAATACCTTCACTTCCCTGCATATAGTCATACAGGCTTATCCACAAAATAAAACCACATTTATATGGATTACAGCTATGTTTTCTCTCTCACACTTAGGCTCCCTATGAAGGTTTTGGTCAGTCGTGGTTTATACACTATATTCTGGGTCAGCATACTAGAAATAATTTGTTTGGCTGTTTTTTTTATTTGTGGAATTTATTCACTGCATTACTGGTATTGAGCTCTAGGAAATTTACAGGTACATTCATAGGACGTAGGCAATTGTTTCTTGTTTTTACAAGATAATTTCTAGATTAGAAATTTTTACTTGGGAGGACACGGGTAAAAATGGGCTTTACTTATATTTGGCATATTGTCATAAATGTGCCACGTAATGAGTTGTGCTTAGCAGAGAATGGTACATATACAGTACAATGATACAATTCAGGCCTACATCTTGTTCTACATTTTCCCTATCTTACTAAAAAGCATGAGTTTTTAATCTGACTGTTATACTGTTTGGATTCTTAGATTTATTATGTTTATTGGGATTAGGATTATGTATACTATCCTAGTGATTTTGGCTCAAAAGTGTTAGAAATATATTAAAAAGCAGCATCATTTCCATAGCAACAATTTGTCCCTAAGCAGCCAATTACCTTGAATACTGGAAATATCATTTTCTAAAACTGAAGAACAATCTATGTTCATCTGGACCACAACTTTACTAAATATAATACAAATGATTGGTGATACATCTCATCGAAATATATATGTATATATACGAGATGCATCGACCTCGTCGAAACACACACACACACACACACACACACATATATATATGAGGCAGAAAGTTCTGATAACATGAACTATGTGGTTGTACCATGAGATATGAGTCTGGGCTACAAATAATCCTTCAGGAATCAAAGTGTGTCTGAATTATAAACATATTTGTAGGCTAAGATATAAAGTGTAGGAGGAACCCTGGTTATATTCAGTGATGCTTTATATCTAAATATCCAATAAAGAATTGCATACAGTTCTGAACATTATTAGCAACATCAAGGAATATCATACCTACCTTAAAAGTTTGTGGAAACTCAGACAATATGTTAATGTAGCATGGTAATCATGGTAATTTAGGAAAACACCAAGAACCAGTTTTGTAATATATTATGTTATAACTAGACCAGCAAAATATTAAGTAACTAAGTAATTAAGTTAAAGTATATGCTTTCAAAATCTGGAAGTGGGATACCTTTCAATGCATCAAACTTCCACTCTTAAATGTGCTTACTGAAATACAAAGGCAACAAAAGGCCTGGGTTCAAAAAAAGGTATATCAACATGACTTTTTAAACCCAGAATAAAACAGATCCAATAACAGGAAAGATAGGAAAGAACCTACCAATCTCAAAGTATCAAGAACGATTTTCTATTAGAGCAAGCAGTAGAAACCTTTGGCTCAAGAATATAGCTGTGTTAGTAGCCTGGGAGAGAAGTTTGTAGTAGATGCATAGTTTTTACATATAGACTATATATATTAGGATTCAAGAATGAAGATGCTATACATGATGATTAGATCGCAAGCCAATACATTTCATTATACTGAAAATGAAACACGGAACAAATGAAATAGCAAAATGTCATCTTCTCTATTGCATACAAGCCTTTCCTACCTTTATTGTAGAAGAAAGCTGCACACTATAGGTGGCAGAATTTCAATGAGAGGTTTTCACAATTTCAGGAGTGTTAGCACATGTTGTATTATTCTCTTTCCCTACTGTAAACATAAAGCTTCTGTCCTAATTACCCTTTCAAATATACCCACTTAATAAAAGTATACTATACCATAATGTTGAGAGTTCTGGGTCTGCTCATTTCATCATCACCCTCCAGAGGCAGGATTTCATGTGACAATTCCTCTTGCCGTCGTCTACAAATATGCACACAATTCCTTTGTACCACTGAACGAAAGGCTTGGAGCAGAACAATGCTGGCAGCACAGCCCATAGCTGCATCCTGAAACCCACAAAATAACTTCTATGTTGATGCTAAGCTTAAAAAACAGTAGCTCGTTGTCCCTGCAAACAGCCTACAGTGCAGCTGCAGCCAGCCAGCTCCCTCCAATCATTTCCTTGGGCTGTAATCATCTGATCACAACCAAATAGCTTGGATGCAGATATAGGAAAGATTTGATCCACTGTGTGAAACACACGCACTTGCACACAGGCACAGTTAAGACAGTTTTTGTTCTTCTTTTTTTCTTTTCATGGTGACTGTTTCTGAAAATGCATGAGAACCATTCTGCTTGTTTTAAGAAATAATCCTTCTTCTTGTGATCTCCTAAGCACAATACTCAGAGGCTTAAACTAGCTGCTTAATAAAAGCTGGAAAAAGCATGCATAAGTGCCTGCTAACAATCATATAGAGGAACTGCAGTTATAAAGGAAGCCAAGAGAATGGCCATGGATGAATGAATAAAACAGAACATCTTTACACTGATTTACTAAGAAGCAGAAATATTTTCTCTAGCCTCTGCTTCATAGTCAGAGTATAACAAGCATGCTGGGTATGTTAAAGTAAATGGTCACATGAAAATAATAGTAAAAGACTTGTACAGTTCAAGTCCCTAGATAAATGACAAACACCTCTGTTTAGTTCCAACATGATTTCTAATTATTTTTGTGGGTGATCCCAAGACAGGTAGCCTCGCTATTTCCCACAATTGGATGGTGATGATGGTGATTAGATAGATAGATAGATAGATAGATAGATAGATAGATAGATAGATAGATAGATAGATAGATAGATAGATACAGACAGACAGACAGACAGACAGACAGACAGTAAACAGACAGACATAAATACAAGACAGAAGTTGTATATATATGTGGCAAATCTAAAAGCAGCTCATGTTAAAACCAAATTATTAAACACCAATCCCACATCATCACAAAACCTATTAAAAAATTAATAATCATTTTTTAAAAATACTGTTTATCAGTGAGTTAGGAGCCTGGTAGAATTTTTTTCCAGCCAACAAATTTTATGAAAAGTCAGAAGTTTCTGTGAGCTGTGGATCACTGATGGCCATGACAGCTGATGTTGCAGATTTAGTCTTTAGGGGGAGGGGGGAGAATTAGAAAGGCATCCTTCTATATTTTTACTTTTTATTTGCTATCACAGATTAACAAGGCTCTACTCCTACAACAACTTAGTATACCGACTCTGGCCAAAAGCAGCTATTAAGTATTGACAAATCATGTGAACCAGTTCTGACAGAGATCAGGATCTAAATGATGTAGTTATATAAGCAAGTCAAGAGGACTGAAAGTGAATTATTCTTTTCTCCTTCCAAATAATCTGAATTTGTTGCAAATGCCTTTTCCTCAATAGGAAATATTAATGGCTTTTTCTGAAACAAGGACTTCTTGGTAGATCTGCCTTCACTTTAAAAAAATGTTTATAGTCACTCACATACAAAGGAGCTTGCTGTTTTGGGTGGCAATGGGAGTTCAACCATTGAATTTCATGGGGATGTGAGCAAGCCTGTAATTCCAGCTGATGTAATCTTTGGAACAACTCTTTGATGAAACCAATTGCTTAAGAAAACAAGAATGAGCATGGTGCTAACACACTTCTTTCAAACCAATTTTGCACAGGGGATGATTAGGCTTTAATTGCTCTGGAAACTGTCACAATAAGGAAGCATTTCAATGAAAATATTTATGGAATGAATGAAGTTACTTTAAAAAAAAACACATTCACTGTCAATTTTCTTTTTTTCTGTATCAAGGTAATTCACATTCTTACACCATGTCCTTCAACTCTTGACAGTTATGCACTAAAGTAGTTCAAGGCATGCTTTTTATAGATCATAATTTCATTTCCTTAAATACAGTTTCAGCAGCATAGTCACAAAACTGTTATTGCTTCTGTTTCAAATAAAGAGATTTCACTGCTTCTTGTTTGCATCATTTGGAGTCCCATTATGTCCCTAACTATCTGCACATTGGGAGGAAGCAGACTTTTTTTGCCATATTCTTGGCAGCCATTGAGACCAAAGGTCTTGTCATGGCTAATCATAATATTATCAGTCTGGAACTGTAACTCCCTTCATGGCTTATGTCTTTTCCTGTTACAGTGACTGCTGTATGGTCTTGCTGATATTAATATGTCTTGCATGTCAGGCACTGCTCTTGCTTTATACATCCATACAGGGCTGCTCAGAAAATGCTTTTAAGATGTTTGGTTTCTATGGTTACAATATCTAGTTCTGCTATGCAGTTCAATGCAGATTATTTGCCCCCCAAATCCCTTAAAATCTATGAAAGTAAATGCCTATAGAAGTTAACTGTACTGGATTAAAGCCAGTCTTTCTGAACATTTTCATAAGGATTGATTAGAAAGGGAGAGAGTACTTTCATGTTGTGCCTTGAAACACAATTGTGACATATTCAGTTCTTTGAAGATCCTACGCACAAACTTCTTGTTCTAAGTGGGGGGAAAACAGTGCCCATTAAAAACTTTGAAGACCATTTTTTTAGTTGTGTTGTGGTACATACATACAGTACAAACCTTTAAACTTTAACAATAAAACATAAATTCAGCACCTGTCTCACTTTCCCAGACAGATTCTCAAAGGACTTCACAGTATTACTAAGATATAGAAGAAAAACTAAGCCATTAAGATAAACAATTGGCACAAAAGATACAAATGGAGTCAACATTAAAATAATAATTCTCAAAACTAACATCCAAACCCACAAATTTGATATGATTGAGCAATGTCCTAGAGAGAACTCTACAGTCATTAAACATCATCAAAAGAAATAAAACTCTACCAGAAAATTACCATTGGCTTTTAATACTGCAATGCCTGTGTATCAATAAACATTGGATGGGTAAAGAAACAGTTGTGCAAGTGAGATTTGCTTTAGTTCATTTTGCTCTATTAATTTTACATGAATTTATTTTATTTCTGTATAAGCAACTGGATTCTACACCAATTCTTTTTGTTTTCCTTTTCTTTTATAACTTTATAACTGCCAAATTGTTCAAAGAATTTATGATGCAAACAATTACCCAATTTTATTCACACATTAATATTCACAAGTTTTATTTACTTGCAATAGACTTAAATTGTTCTGAAGGTTATGAAGAAAACAACCCTATTCAATTTTATTCAGTGGAATTTAAGGCAGTCTTATATGTAGTCCTAATATAATTCCTACTGAATTAATGCAACTTGCTTCTGCAGAAACATATGGAATGGGAGCGAATCCAAATATTTGTTGGATTGTTTCATTTGTACATTCATAATAAAGAGACTCAGTATTTACATTTCCTCTTTGTAACGTACACTTTGAATATATAACATGCAGCTGTTATAACTACAAATAGTAGGATTCTTGGTGTTCTATCTGGCTCTCCCTACTATCATCTCTCCTCCTATTCCTTACTAGGAAGATTTTAACAGGGTTACCATATATGAATTGGGACTAGGAAAGTGAGATTCTCTCTATAGAGAATTGGGCTATGGACTATGACTGCTTGCTAGATCACTACTAGAAGGCAGGAGGATAGCTACAAGAAGTCAACATTTACCTAAGTATATGTCCATAGAGCTGTACGTATAGGCATAACATAGAGTCAACAAGTAGTTCACTTGTTCCTCAGCTTACACAGCTATACTTCATGCTGCCATTTCTTCTTGTTCCCTTCCTGTTTTATATGAGCTGCACATTTGTACAGCACTCCAGCCAAACTTGCTTTTCCTATTGCTAAACAATACAAAACATAAGTGACAGGTTAATAGCAAATAAGTATTTTGTAAAAGCCATTTCAGTGCATTGTATGACACATTTTATTATGCTTTGTAGATAAAGCAGTGTAGTATTTTAGGAAGCTTTTTAGGAAGATTTAAGTGATTGATCAAGTCACTTGATCTTTTGATTGACAAGGCATTCCATGTGTCCTTTCCAATAAATCCCTATATCAATCAGTGTTGATTTTTGTGGTTTAGAATATTGGGCAAATTCAGCCAAGTGTGATTTATCTGACAAATCAAACTATCGCAGGTGTTAACAACATTTTGCCTATAGTTCTCAGTTTGTAATACCCCAGAATCCCAAAATTGCCACATTTACTAGCACTTATCTCCTTGCTGCACTTAAATCATGCCAGGAGTGGCAGCTGGTTGTCCTCCAGTTTTTGGCATGACCGAAGCTGGAAGCATTATTTTTTAATAATGGAGCCAGCCTTCTGGAATGGTCTCCTTTTGGAAAATTGTCTGTCTCCAACAGTCTCCACCTTCTGGAGAAAGCTGACAATAGAGCCTTTCCAGAGGGTTAGGGGCCTGATGCCCTGCCCAATGTTGGGATTTTATTTGTTTTATGCTTCTTATTTTTTGAGCTGCTGAGAGAATTGCGAGTATGGTAGAATATAGGTTTGATTAATAAATCAAATAATTTATAAATGGCAAATAAAGAATAAATGAATTATTAAATGAACAGAGTACAAAAGAACATTTGGGATATACAGGTGTTTTATTGGTTTCACTTCCAGGACATTGCATGGGAATGATTTACTATTCACATAAGCCTTAAAACCAATTTGGGAATTTTTCTATTGGTATTGTGAAATTGATTAGAAAATATTTAAGCTCTTTCCAGAAGACTGAGAGACAATTTGCTGATTGTAGTGAGAAATTGATCAGAAGTAAGAAGTACAGCAAGGGAAGAAGACAAAAGGAATGAACAATCTCTTTTTTCTTTATGCAAAGAACTGGTAATCTTCCCTCTTTCCCTTCCTTCCTTCTATATCATATGGCCAAAGTGAAACAATCAAGAGCCAACCTCTGGGCATTCACAACTTTAAAACTATAATGAAAAAAGCCAAGACATATGGAAGCAACTGGAACCTGTATTTGCAAAGGTAAAAAAATCTGACCTTTACAATGTGTCCCATTTCTCTTACAGACACAGACATTGTGTTTTGAAAAGTACCATAGCATATGGCAAAATACATATTTGCCCTTACACAGACACCTTACATCTTAACTACTCTCTTATATCTCTGATAGAGCTGCATTAGTACACATTTCATGCACTTGTCTAAAATATGTATTTAAATATTCCATTAAATGTAACATTCAGGTAACAGTGTTTCTTTACCATAAGAGTAGTCAAAACTTGCAAATGTTGATAATATCACTGAGACAGTGCATTTCTGAAAATGTTAACACCCCAGCTAGAAGTAGCATAAACCTACTTCATGCCAAATGTTCTAGTTTAGGTCATTGCACATAAATAGAAATTGCTTTATTGTTATGGGTTGTTTTGGTGTTTTAACACATATTGGTATAAATCTCTATTTCCCGCTGCCAAGACTATCATACTAATCTATTGGAAAATTGAGAGTTTAATAGATTTCAAATGACCATTAACTTGTGTGCAATATGCGAAACCTATCCTTTGCAGGTCCAGGATTTTCACAGCATTGTACAAATTTGTCAGTTTTGGTTTCTATTGCAGAATATGTCAGTTTTGGTTTCTATTGGTTTATTATATAAAATATGCACTATCCCATTTTATATTCACAAACCTGTGTATATTAAGCCAATGGTTTCTTATTATTGCAACAATATATTGAGGATCTTCTCAAAACTGAAAATTAACACTGAACAAAATATATCAAAGAATTTCAGGCCACATAAACAATTTGTTTTTCCTCAAAGGGTGGAGACTAAACAAATCATGTGACAGGAAAGCTATGTACAAATAAAAACAACAATCCTGGAGACAGGAGACAGAGTGTAACATCGTATTTCCGCCCTGAGAGCTTACATAATGCAAGAGTGCTGCTTTAATCAGTAGCAAATCACATATTGCACAGCTAGAACTCCATTGTGAACAAGCTGGGAATAAGCTTTTATTGTATTTTCTGTATTGTATTTTCTGCTGTAGTTGATGGGGTAAAAGTGTTGGGGGAAAATTGTTTCAGGATGCCAGGTTTAAATGTACACTGCAGGCTTCTTAAAGACCATGCCAAAGGGAAAATACCAAGCTATGGATTTGTTCATAGGAAATGAGTCCTTTTTCTATCTGTACATTTACTTCCAGCTTCTACTTTAAAAATTAATTACATATGGTTAGCAAGTTAGAACAGTGTAATAGGATTATATGGTAATGTACAATGCAAGGTCAAATGCATTATTTTTTTTAATAAGCTATAACACAGACAGAAAGATCTTAATTGCATGGACAGTGTGAAGCAGTATATTGTATCAGACTGCTAATCTGAAAGTACCGTAATATATTCTTCCAATCTGGGAACTCAGAGAAATAATATATTTCCTTAGTACACTGAGCACACTGCAGATGTTTTCGTTTAGAAAGCACTAACCAGCAAGTGCTAGCTGAGCAAAGTTTAAAAAGTGACTAGTTAGGATGTTTTTATGCTTGGCTTGCTGACTAGCAAATATATCAGCAAATGCGGTTAAATATGACATTTATTAATAACAGAAGGAAATTACAGAAGAAGCACTAAATCTAGTTTAGGACATTCTATCTTCATTAAATTGAATATTAAAGAACAAGAATAGCTGATATCCATAATTCATCTAGAGTAACAATAATGCCATCAAACATCCACGTCTGCCTATCCCACTCCCAGGTCCAGTCTGAACATCTGGCTGACTGTGCAACGAACCGTTATAATAATAAAATAGTGTGAAAGAATGCAGAGGATCACTAAAGGCTTATGGTAAAAGATACAAATGTATTTATCCCGTGGATTATCACGTGTTAACTTTATTTAGTTAAATAAGCATTTTTTGGCTTAATCTTATTGACTAATTAAATACTTACTTTGAAAAACTTCTACTTAAATACCTATGATAATTTAACAAAAGATGTCTTGTAGTGAGGATTAACAGAAAGGATTTAATTTGCCCAGCCAATTCTTTTATATAAAAATACTTCTGACACTTATATAAATCAGCAATGTATTGTAGATGCTACTGAATGAACACAGATTCAGCCCAAGGGAATCCCACAACAGGTGAATTGTAATGAGGATGATTTAGGAATGGTTTTACTAAAAGAGCAATCTGTCTAATGTCATTCTTTGTAAAGCCTTCTGTTGTGGTTCACCAGCAGCCTGCGGAGCTGGCAGATGAGTCAGAAAGCGGAGAGGAATATGGTTCAGCTCTGGAGTCTAGGGAAGGCTCGGACGGTGTCTCTGCATCAGAGGCAGAGATGAGGCCAGGGCCATCTGGGAGTGGTGTGCCGGAGCCTGCGGGGTCTGATAGCAGC
>JANHFT010006608.1:2481-15496 GCA_032467955.1 Pseudoxenodon macrops | reverse complement strand
TTCATGGCCCCAGTTTTCAGCTTTCAAAATGTCCCAGCCAGAAAAAAACGAAAGAGAAAGTCAGCTGGGGATTATAGGACGTGAAAGCTCTTTTTGTATATTTTTAATTACATTTTCATTATAGATAAAGCCAGATACACTGGGGGGTTTGAAAGCTTTCTACTATTTTTCATTAAAACGATACAAAGGCAAAACAAAATTCTACTTCGGAAAGATTGTTAAGAAGTTCCGATTGACTTTTAATGAACTGAAGTTGCTCTTGTTCAAGTTGGCAATGCCTGACAGATCCTAGGTCAATATATAGATGTTTAAATCGGTTTTCTTCATCTTTTCCCTCTCCACATGCATTAAACCACATCTCCCATGATCATTAGTGAAATGTATGGATCCTAGGAACATTAGCCAGCATAACTTATGGTTATCCTAGTTGGAGATACTAGAGTTATGATCCATACTGCTGAAGGACATCAGGTTACCAATAGAAGAGAACATTTTTAGCTCAGGGTTGAACTGTGGGCTCTTTGAGCTTTGTTGTTTTCTTACAGATGTTTCACTACCCAAATACTGTAAGTAACATCATCAGTGCTAGAAAGGAGTGGCTAGTAAGTCCAAATCAGAGGTCGGGTCCTACCGGTTCTATCCGGTTCTATAGAGTAGGTAGTAACTCCGTGGTGACGTCACGGAGCCAGTTCTCTGTGGGGGCCGCCATCTTGGATTTTGCTTCTGCGCAGAAGCTAATTTTTGCTTCTGCTCTTGCACAGAAGCTAGTTTTCAACTGCCGCGCGTACGTTTTCTCGCACGCTCAAGGCACGACCCTGAGCGAACCGGCGGTCAGAAGATTCAGAACCCACCTCTGGTCCAAATATACTAGGGCCGTGATGGCAAACCTATGTCAAGCGTGCCAGAGGTAGCACACAGAGTCCTCTCTGTGGGCACGTGTGCCATAGCCAGCTGTTCTTCTGGTTTCGGGTGCGCCAGCTGATCTTCGTGCATGCCAGAGCCCCGGAAATCTGAAGACTAGCTGGTTGGAGTGCATGCGTGCACTGGCCACTGGGCTTCAGGTTTCCGGTGCTCCTGCATGGGTGAAGACCAGTTGACCAGCACGCATGTGCACATTGGAAACCAGAAGACCAGATATCCAGTACGCGCATGCGCACCAGCCAGCTGGAGTTTCCGGTGCTCCAGTGCACATGTGTTTATGCACTCAGTGCCAAAATGGTTTGCCATCACTGTACTAGGGAATTCCTAGAAGCTTAGCATTCAGTCAAATCAGCCATCAACAGGTATATAGAGATAAACAGCAACTACATACCATTCAAAAGAGGCAAGCCAAAAGCTAAAAGACTACAACGCCTCCTAACAATCAATCAACATCTAGATAAGCAGAGATTAACATGAAGCAATACCACCATCAGGGAACTACTAACTCAAACTTATAACCAGACAGTAAATATCACCCTAATCAAGGGACTACCAAGAACATTGCCACCAAGACTAATAGGGCAAGCAAGTATATAAACCCTATTCTCTTTTAGCACTGGTTGGGTAGCGAAATGTCTGCAAGAAAATAACCAAGATCAGAATGCACCAGAGTCCACAGGACACCAGATTGTGGAAAGCTTACATAAATACACACACACACACACATATATATTAGGACCACTATGCTTCTGCCTACCAAGAGCCAATCCATAAAACAACACATTCATTTCCTTAACATCTGCAAAGTTTTGTTTCCTTAATCTAGAACCATGTTTTCTTAACAGCGCTTCAGGGCATGTTCTGGTCTCTCAACATCTGGAGATGTTCTCTCCATAATTAAATTTGAAGAGCTGAAGAAGACGACAACGGCAAATCATTTATAGGTTCTTGGTCTACCCGACACATTTTCCAGAAAGAGTTCCTTCATATTTCTCACCGGAAATTGTGAATGCTTGTACCACTGGGGACAGACGCACTGGTTGCTCTTCCGGGGTCCGTCTCGATACCCTCTCTTCGTTTTTCTTGATTTGGAGGGCAAGGTAGAACCACAGTGATAGCTCTGTTGAAGGGCAGAGATGAAGAATATTCCAGGTGGACCAGGGAGCTGGTTGACATGACCGAATGATATTCATCATGTTTTGTTTTCAATATTGAAAGTGTGGATTGATCAATCGGTTGCACCTGCATAGAATTAATATTATTACGGGCATGAGTATCATGATCATCTCTCATTCACCCTCTCCTCACCCCCTCCTAAAAAAATGAAATATTTTGAGGAATATTGAAAAAACGGCAGAATATTATATTTCCCTAGATGAGAAATGGAGAAACGTGTGTTTTTTTAGAGGCAGGAAGCAGCCCCAGTTTGCCTGCCCTCCCAAGCAGAAACTGAGGAGGCCAGCTTTTAGAAATGCATTCATCCATTCAAAACAGGATATTTTGAAACTCCCTGCAGCAAAGTCTGGACAAAGGCCGAATGGTAGGATTAGCCCCTCACCCAAGATCCAAAACAGGATGAAAGCCATTAAGCCACAATAGGAATTGCCCAACACCCTTTCAGAACACAAGCCCCTTCATTACACCACCCCCAGAGCAGTCCAAACATCAACCAAACTTAGTTCAGACAAGCACCTGCGACTTGCATTTCCTCTTTTGCCTATAGAGCCAGCTATGACCCCTATATAACATCTACATGACCCCATAGGAATCTGATAACAGCCAATAGAATACATGTTCTTGCACAGGGACACAACCTTCAAGTGCAAAGCCCATATCAAAACCCCTCACTCTCAACTCCATGTGGTCAGCTGCACCAGAACCATAACACATGTGGTTCTGTTCAACAATAAATGGACCAGTGGTGGGTTCTAAATGTCACTTCCGGCACGCATGCCATAGGTTCGCCATCATGGGCATAGATTATCTCCAAGATTAAGATCAGACCAACAATCAAAAAGTAAACAATACTCCATTCAAGGACTGACCAAACAAGCTAGCAGTAAACAGCCCAACAAAAGGACTTCCAAGGGCAAGCCACTAGAATATAAACTGAGAATATAAGACACTCCTTACTAGCACTGATTGTGTTACCAAGTTCGGTTAATGAAATGTCTGTAAAAAAACAACCAAGCCCAGAGAACACCAAGGACCCCTCATTTCAACCCTGAGCTATTAAATATTCTCCTTTATTGCTTTGTCATCTGTTACAGGGGGGAAAAGACTCATAGTACATGCTGAAATAGGGAAAATAGGAGGAGGAAGAAGGAGTATTAAATATGTTCACCACCTTAAGTTGCTTATAAAAATACGGATAGTATTTTTTATAAAGGATATAAATGAAATAAATATAAATAAATAAACATGATAAATTCACTTTCATGTTAATCCACTTGAAGCTACAGTAGCCTTTTAAAATGAGATTTAGAAAAGATCTATTAAATCCTCTTAAATAAATGATGGTTGCGATAAATAATAATGAAAGATAAGATGAAATATGTCACAGCAGAAAGATTGGCTGATACTCATTTGTTCTTGAAATTCGGCACCTGGCCACCATTTTTATTTAAGAAAATGTATATTGCTTAAGTGAGACAAGGGGTCAAATCAGTATCAAAGAAAGCATCCATATGTGAAGCAAAGACACTTCAAGTTTGCAAATAAACCAGGAAGATGGCATATAAACTAAGAAAGGAAAAGAATAATTGAGAAAATTTGTGAAGGCAATAATGTAATAACAGATAACAAGCATATCAAAAAGGATTTTAATAATTTTTATTCTAACATGTATAAAAAGTAGGAGTTAGATAGATCTAAAATAGATGAATGTTTGTTAAGACAACAGTTGCCTAAATTCTCAGAGACAACCAATTGTGAGCATTATCTTGATCAAAGTTTAAAGCCATAATAATTGGGGTAGTTTTTGAAAAAGAACTTTTTCAAAACTAGATCTCAAAAATATTTATCATTGCATGTAACAGCAAGGATGAATATATATAAACAAGGAATGCATATTAATTCATATGAACATCCAAACTAGAAATCTGCAAATTCACTAATGTAACAACAGCCAACTTAGACAATAAATAAATGGCCATCTCTCATGTGGCAAGAGGATTAATTTTTAATAATGTTCACCTGGGTCAGAAATAAATACTCAACATTTAATACTTCATGAGAACTAAATGTTATAAGAGACAAGAAACAGCAACAGTTCTCTTATAACATCTGGTTCTACCCTTATCCACTACACTGCCACATGTTGACCTACTGCTATTGTTCCTTGAAACACAATCATCCCTTGTTTTTCATTAATTGGGAGCTAGTAACTCAGAAAGATATTGAGCTTTATTTCAAAAGTGGCTTTTCCCCCCATTTTTCAAATGGTTTGCATTGCATACTAGTGCTATCATTGAGGAAATGAGGTCCAAGTGATGAGTTTTCATGCCAGAGCCATTCATCAGATATGCAGGGAGAAAATAGAAATCATCCCTTTCCTTTTCTGCTCTTCAATTATTTGATTACTAGAATAGTTTCTTTGAGGCTGATGAACTAGAATTTCTTCCTAGCACTACTTGTAACATTTCTCATAGATGATGGATCTAATGGCTTAATGGGGTTAAAAGATCAGGATGTCCTAGGGTCAGTTCCTAAATGGCTGCTAATCAGCTACTAGGGGTCAAGAGAAGGGGGCTCCACTTGACCTTTTTTGAACCTGGAAGTGCAGTTAGGATTTTGAAAGAACCTTTGGTAACGCTCACTTGGTCTCGACTTGCACACCGAAGAGTTGAACAAATGTGACATTGTTCTAATGTTTCATTGCACCAACAAGCTAGAAGAAGCTCTCCCTACTTGATAGTGACATGTTGAGAACATGCAGTTAATAGTTGTTTTCAGTGTTGCTAGAATATAAACCTCCAGGTTACAAGAGAAAGTAATTTTCACTCTGGAAATTTAAGAATAAAACTTTGATGGGACATGTTTTTGGACTTTTAAGAAAACTGAAGCTACATCAAAATTAAGCTTGCTACACATTCAACCCAAGGAAATTTCTAAACTATTCATAGGAATTTCATTTTCATACATGACTTAGCATGTTTTTTCCAGATAGGGTGTAGGGAATCATCATGAAGTGCCTCTGTCTTAACCCCTTCCATTTCTAGGATCCAATTAATTTTGAGCATCACTTCTTTCCAGTTTGATGTAAGTAATCATCATTCTCAAAATAAGGCTGCTTCTGGACATGATTTCTGATGGCTAGGCAGCCTGTCCCCATTCCAAATTTAGCAAGCACCATGCTGTCAGATAACAGAGAAAATACTTATTGCAGTGATGCTAATTTTGCCCCTTATGTACTTTTGTGAAAAGGTGGAGTTTACATCATAACAGCAGAACACACATTTCATCATTTGGTTGTCACTGTACTTAGGAACAAATGCCAAAAGCAAGATGCCAGTTTCTGGACCTTCTTTTTAAAGTAATGACTTAGTTCATTGAGCAGTAAGGCCAGCATCTCCAAAACAGGTCATCTCTGCCGAAAAAGGAAGAGGAGAACTCAAGAGGAAACTTAAATCCAGAAATCTGGTGTATAATAGATGTATTAAATTGATATATGTGAGTCTTGTTATGATTTAACTTGCAAGTTCCACAAAATGTTCCCTCTGACAGAGTAGATTTTTCTCCAGGGAATTTCATACTACTTGTCAGTGAGGAAATAAAGTACCCTCTCCTCATGCATTTTAACCATTTCCTGGTTACCTATTTCAGCAGATTTAAGGCAGGTGTATACACACCTGTCAGCTCAAGAACTATACTTGTGTGACCTGTCAAAGATCATATGTCAGGTGCAAGCAACCAGAACTCCATAAATTGATCTAATAGGTTATTTTATTGTTGATCACTAGTTTACAAGAATCTCGCCAGATTGTCTGTCTTCCCTTGGTAAAAAGGCAGGTTTAAATCTAAGGGTTTGACTTCAGATGTTTCTTCTCCCACATGGGCTCTAAGATGGAATGTCTTTTAATCCTCAGGATCTCCTCTCCTTTAGCTGATGTTTACATCACACTATTTTCTCAAAGCGAAAAGAACCAGGTCAGTGTTAGGAGAGATTATAAGGGGTAGGGTGAAGAATACTGAAGCAGTTGCAAAGTTTAAGATGTCAAATTTTCTTCTTAAACTCCCCCAGTTCCCTAAAATCTATAAAAGGACCTCAGCCATAGAGAGGTTTGTTACCACAAAAGGATGCTGGTAAAAGTTACCTATCGGCCCAAGGTCACAATTCCACAATTCCTCTATTTCTGATTTTAAGGAGAGACAAACCCTTGTAACAGTTTAGCAAGTAAAATAAGTGTAATGTTTGAGGATTTCCACAAGACCATAAGAAAAGTTGTGGTTGGGTTAAGGAAGGGCTAATAGCTTCCTGTGCGTGGTCTGAATTAACAAGTCACTGCTCCAGTGAAAGTACTTCAAGATTAAATCATTCATTCTTCCAAACTAACAGGAGAGTTCTGAACAGATACAGATGCATAGAAGGATAGCTTTGTTGGTTGGTTCCTTTGCTTTTTGTTTCCCTCTACGTTGTAAAAGAAGCAAACTAAATACCAAAAGGGATGAGTTAATTTAACTTACTTTATTGTTGATTAAATTTGTTTAGGAAGAAAAAGAGAATGAAAGTAATTTTGGATAAATGTAGATACCATCTTGGAAGGGAAAAAAAATCTGACATGGAAATGTATTTTTGGTCAAAAATACATTTGGCCTCAAGGAAGGTGGAGAAAACAAGGGGTTTCCTTCATGCTGAAGGAGGAAACGGCCCACTGGTTTGTTAGTCATGCGATGGTTGTTATCAGCAGGATTTACAGTAAGAAAAGTCTAAACTGTTTGTATAGCAGGATTGAAGAGTATGGGGGAGAGGTGTTTTTTTTTAAAAGTCAAAACAAACAGCAGCGGTGCCTGAGGCTTTCAGACAAGTTCAGCTTTTTCCCTGTCTTTCTGCTGGTAGACAGACACCACAGATTTCAATCATCCCCTGGCTGATTAGACAACAGTAGCAGATGTGCAATCCAACATATATCATCCTGATTATCATCAGGATCATCATTGATGTTAGCTGAGCAGGATTTATGATGAATTTATGTGACATGTGATGGATCCTCCTTGATTGTAAGCTTTTTCCACCCCCCACCCCCGTCATGGCGCTAAGGTAGATGTCTGCTTTGTAGGCTCATTTTGTTGAGAATTTTGAGGATGATGTGTGGAGATGTTTGGTGGTCCTGCCAATTTGGTAGATAGCCAGCAATTTTGGTACCCGTTAGGCAGCAAGGGGAATGACATGGGAAAAAATGGCAGCAACAGCAACAAAGCAGTGGGGAAGTCAGCACAGAGGTAGTGAACCAAGAAGCTAGAATTATTCACTGGACCTCTATCAATATTTTTTGGGATGATGGCCAAGTGGATTTTATTGGGCAATGTTCTTTCCATTGCAGAATCTCCCTTATGAGCATGCACCAGGCAGGGGAAGTTAGAGGTGTTTCAGATAGCAATAGCAATAGACTTACCGTATATACCACTTTACAGCCCTCTCTAAGCAGTTTACAGAGTCAGCATATTGCCCTGACAATCTGGGTCCTCATTTTACCCATCTCAGAAGGATGGAAGGCTGAGTTAACCTTGAGCCTGGTATGATTTGAACTGCCAAATTGCAGTCAGCCGGCAGTCAGCAGAAGCAGCCTGCAGTACTGCACTCTAACCACTGTGCCACCACAGCTCATTCTAGATCAGCTATCCTTGCTTCAACTGACTAGCTCCTTCCCCTAAAGAATCAATCAAAATATCCTTCTGGACCAGCTTCATGGGCTTAAAGTAGGAGATGGAATTTGCAATGGTTCTCCTTCCTCTGTGGCTGGTTCCAGTCAATTTTGGTAACTGGGGAAAGGTCAAGCCCTAGGGCTCAATCTCTCCCATCTCCTCTTTAACATCTATATGAAACTGCTGGTCATTGAACAGCATGGGGTAGGGTATTATCAATACACTGATGATAACAGAATAACCTTATTATAAATTATATTTTATGATTCTGTTGCTGATCTGTAACTAAAGCACCACAGATCATTCAGACAACAAAGGGTGTTGGAAGGAGAAGGCAAACCCTACTTTAAAACTAGAATATTGAAATACAATTTTAAAACTGCCTCTAAGTTAGACATGAACTTGGAGATGATATCATGAAGCCAGAAAACTCTGGTCAAGGACAGGGTTCCTATCTCTAAAAATACTCAATAATGCATCTTTGTGCTACTGATACCAGAACAAGAAGACAATAGTACCTTCTGGGAAAAGTCAAGGTGGTGCTTTGGCAATGTGATCAAAGCCCCATCTCTTTGTACAGATGATGATGATGCATGCATAAATGTTCAAAAGGGAAGGGAAGTTGTGTTGCTGCAATTACTAGTTTGGGTTTTTTTTTTTAAACTCCTTCCATAGATGTCATAGAGGAAACCAAAGAGGAGGAGCCCAAAGAGATTTGTGAGATGACTCATTGGTTGACCTCTACTCAGTTTTCAGAATGTGGGTAGCAGTAGGGTCAGAAATCACAAAGTTAATTCAAGAGTAAGATCCTAACATAAACTTTGTAAAAGCGCCCTTTTATAAAGTTTATGTTAGGATCTTACTCTTGAATTAACTTTGACGCTGAATCTTGGATGGCACACAAAAGCTCCTGAGTCCTGAGTACTAGAAATATTATCTTCCTATTTCCCCTAGTTATTATGCTGGGAGCCTGGTTTTTCTTTTCTTTTTTTTCTTCACTTTGCCTGCTACTAGATATTTGGCTTGAACTCTCTGAATTAATCATGAATTGACTTTGCTGTAAGTGACTGACCTCCTGCATATCAGGTTTTATTTACTGGCTTACTTTACAGCCAACTCTTAATCAGGTCATTAAAAAAAAACACTACAATCTAAAATTGCAAGTAAGAGAGAGAAAGGCCACTTCCTCTGGCTAGGGAGATTGTGAAATATTTGTGGAGACAATTGATGATATAACTTTGGCCATGTCTGCTATTGGCTTGATTTTAGAGCTGCGTTTCTGTTTTCTGTTAGCTTTCATTCTTTATTATCTGCAGCAACCAATGAAGCATTTGGGTTCCAAGAAAGCAGGAACTATAAGACAGCTTCTTCCTTTCTGTTGTCTGTCTTCCTACTCCTACTATTTTGAAATCTCTGCATTTACAGATAGACTTTTGAGGTACTGTATGTCAATGGCTGTGCTGAGTTTGAAAGAACAGAGATAGATTGCTTTGCCCTGAGCAGATTATTTACTATAGTGCAAAATCCTCATCTCCAGGTGAAATGGGACCCTCTCAGGGAGGAGGGGTACAACCCCAAGGTCCTAAAAGTAACATGATTATCCTACTGTCCTGAAATAGGATGACCTGAAGAGTATCAGTTGTCTGTATCAGCTCTAATGTAAGCAAGTGTTAAATATTGGTATAGTCTTCACTCAGGTCCAAAAAATGAGAGGGAAAATACTAAACCCTGGTTGGTTAAGACTCCTGACAGCTCCCTATAAAAAGGGCTAGCTGTCAGAGAGCAAGTTGCTGGATTGTGCCTGTTGCTGTAAATACAGGGCTGTTGTCTGAGAGCTGTCTCCTGTCTATGCCTTCCCACTACTTTACAGCAAGGTTTTACAGTATACCCATTTGCAGCCCACAAGGTCTTGTCTGCATTCGATTCTGTGACATCACAGAGCCAGTTCCACTGGTGTCTCCATGGGCACTGCCATCTTGGATTTTGCTTCTGCGCATGCGCAGAAGCTAGTTTTTTTATTGCTGCGTGCACACTTTATGCGTGCGCACGCAGCGCAACCCTGAGCAAACCGGCAGCAAAAAGAAGCAGAACCCACCCCTGCATCAGCCACAGAGACTCACTGTGATAGTCCAGCAATCTCTGAGCCCAACATATAATATATCACAGAATTGGCTATTATAGGAAAAATCAGAGAACAGAGTATTATAAATGCTTTAATGCATTCCAGAACAAAAGATAGAACATAAATCTAACAAATAAGCCCATGGTCAAAAATCAAATCACTTCATCCAGACCACTAATAAAAATGTTGAATAAGGCACAGAATAAGATCTGTGGCATTCCACCCTACTAATATAAACCCTATATACTGTATTTTTCAGAGTATAAGATGCACTTCCCCCCCAAAAGGGGCTGAAAATGTGGGTGCGTCTTATGGTCTGAATGTAGCTTTTTGAAGCTTTTTTTCAGTCTTAACGAGGCGCTAGTGAGTGAAGCGATCTTTGCAGGCTTTTTTCATTGCTTCTGTCTATTAGCTGTGCTTTAGAAGCTTTTTTTCCAGCCCTAACCAGGAGATAAAATAATGTGCTGAAGCTGACCAGACTAAGGATGCTAGCCAGATGAATACCTGGTAGATAGATTCCTCCCCCACCCCTATTTGCCTCCCAAAAAACTAAGGTGCATCTTATATTCCGGTGCGTCTTATACTCCAAAAATACGGTATCTATAGTTATAATATTGTTTTAAGATGACATTTTCAGAAATCTGTGAAGTTGCTTTTGTACCCCAAAGTTAATTGGATTATCGTTATTTAATTTTTTTCAATTTATCTGGGTCATTTATCAAAATAACATGTGGAGTTTCTTCATAGTACATGCCAATGTGCTATTTACAATTCATATTTTTGAAACTGTACATTTGTGAATTTCATGCATTTGGATACTACGGTATCTAAATAACTAGGTTTTTGGAAAAATAAATGTTATTCAGTAGAGCCCCACATTTCAAATTCAGATTGTTTTGAGCTGGAAACAGGCCATTACAACCTCATCATGAGTTTTCCTACACTGTTCTGCCCTTCTCTGTTCTTATCTTAAGATGACCTCATTTCAAGCTTGAAATGGCAGTTTTCCTCTCAAAAATTGAGGTTTTTAAGAACACTTCCAGTGCGGAAGGACAATGTGGTTGCAACAGCTACATGGAATTTGAAATAGTTCCTTCTTTCTTTTAGCACATCTCCCCCTCCAATTTCCCCCCAGTTTTTGATTCTGTAAAAGCTTAGCATCAAACTTTTTTATTACTTTCTTGCTATTCAAAGACATCATTCAAGGTTGAGGATTTCTTTGTAATTCTTACTGCCTTAGGAAAATTCTGGCAGTTACTGACTCTACTACTTCTGTCTATCTGAACTGATATCAGGCAGAACAGTTATCCATCAAAGTCTTGAAAAGCAAAAATCCTCAACAGGATTTCATTTCTGTCTTCTTTTTCAGCAAGAAATAACAATTACAATATGACATTAATGGCTTCTTTCATCATGCTGTGTCAGGCATGATGGTTTCAATTAACTTTCACATATTATATACCATGCTGCTATACCATGCCATGATGGCATAGCAGGTTAGAAGTCATGCGCTTTAGCTATTGGAAATCAGTGGTGTATATAAAAATATTTAATATTTTCCACTGGTCTTGGAGGAACTATCAAACAATAAAACTAAAAATTAACAAAATAAAATTATCTCCTGAGTCTCAAACAGAGTTGGTCCACTACTTGTTCTATGACCATTAATTTAAGATGTCACTAAGGTCAGTGCCCTTCCTCTAAATCCTTTTATATTTATACTAAACCTGCTAAGAATATTATATACTTTATCCATCTGTTTAAAGTAAAGATTTTCCTGACTTCAGGTAACAGAGGCATGACAAATCTAGCCTTGTCTGGCCTAGAGATCTCTGAATTTGGTGGAATTTTAGTTATGTATCAGCCAACTTCCCTTTATGACAATAGACTAAGTTGTTTGACAAGACAATTACCTCTTAAAGTCATTAAAATGAGGACCCAGGTTGTTGGGGGCAATATGATGACTCTGTAAGCAGTTTAGAGAGGGCTGTAAAGCACTCTGAAGCGGTGTATATAAGTCTGTTGCTTTTTAAAAGGAATATAATTAATATAATACATAGCTAAAAGACCTATAATGAATATAAATATTTATATATAAACTAAAAGCAATAAAAACTTATTTCATTTACATTTTCGCCTCGTAGTCTCCACCTTGTCATGTAGATGAATTCCATAGTATGATCCTTCCCCATGATTTCCCCATTGCATAGTACATCCAGCTTTAAAACAAAAGACAGTTACTTGAAGGAGTATTATAAAAACATACTTAGAGATATGTTCATCTTTCCTAAAAGAGAATCATTCATATATAAGAGGAAAAAGAGATTAGAAGCCTACCACAGCTTGATTATTCTTATGCAAGATAGTTATTTAATGAACAAGAAGAATGCAAACAAAATGACTTTTAGCTACTTAGATTTTAATTATTATTCCCAAATACAAACTGTATTTTCCATCTAAACAAACTTAAAAAAAAGTGTTTAAAACATAGAACATCCATTACAGCTGTTAAATACATTTGCTTGGTGTCCCGTCCCCCCCAATATTTATTTTGGGATTCATTTGGTCTTTATATTAAATCATTGGATGTTTTTCAATGGATAGAAGAGTTATATACTTGTATTTTTTATGGCAAGATGAATATGCAAATTAGGAAATGATCTTGTGCTGTTTATATGCAATATATCTTCTGCATGAGGGAAGGAAAAAAACTAAAGTCTTATTTGGCATAAGAAATTTTTAAAAAATGATGTTACAATTTACAATGATTTTAACCATCCAGTTCAGCACTGTAGCCATAATTTTCCAAGGGTTCAAGCATGGCCTTTAAGATAACCTGCAAATTATTTTTTAAATAATTTTTTCATGGACAAAATCTAAGGTAAATTAACATACAAAGCATATATACTAAAGTAAATTGTGATCCAAATAATACAGTCATAAATACTGATATATATATATATCAAAAAACAAATATATATATCAGTATATATATATATACAATCAAAACACGCCTCCAACCAATCACAATACAGCCAAGCTCATAAGCAATCAGAGCACGCCTCCATCCAATCAGAGCACAGCCAAGCTCCTACCCAATCGGTTCAA
>JANHFT010006606.1:33311-45322 GCA_032467955.1 Pseudoxenodon macrops | reverse complement strand
GCAGCAGTCAAAAACTAGCTGCGCATGCAGAGAAGCAAACGGATCCACCAACAGAATTGGCTCCATGACATCACCGCGGAGTTACTACCTACTCTATAGAACTGGTAGGAACCCACCTCTGGTTAGGTTAGATTAGGTTAGGTTAGGTTAGATTCAGAGGTGGGTTCTGAATCTTCTTACTGCCCGTTCGCTCAGGGTTGCACCTCGAGCGCACACGCAGCAGTCAAAAACTAGCTCCTGCGCACGCAGAGAAGCAAAAATTAGCTTCTGCGCATGCGCAGAAGCAAAATCTAAGATGGTGGCGCCCACGGAGCCACCAACAGAACCAGCTCCGTGACGACACAGCGGAGTTACTACCTACTCTATAGAACCGAATAGAACTGGTAGGAATCCACCTCTGGTTAGGTTAGGTTAGGTTAAGTTAGGTTAGGTTAGGTTAGGTTAGGTTGGTTATTACAGTATATTATTATATCAAAGTATCCAAAACTAAATGTTTTCAGACATGTGGGTTGGCACATAGCCTCTTTATGCATCTGATGAAGTGAACTGAAGCTTACAACACCTTACATCTTTTAATAATATTGTTACTTGGAAAAGGTACCACCAGGCTCCATCTGATTTTGGGCTACCTATTATTTTCTTCCTACAGCATCTACAATGAGAATATACAATTCTAAATATAATTCAAAAATTGAATATCCTTTCAATAGGTACAGTCAGTATTGATCATTAATGCTTCATTGTCAATGTCTTCATTGCATACCATCACTTGCTGAATTGCTCTATACTGAATTGTTGCAGAATATAGGAGAGGTTAGTAAAAGTTAGATATCTGGCTTGCATAAAGCAGGGGTGAAATTCAGCAGGTTCTGACAGGTTTTGGAAAACCGGTAGTGGAAATTTTGAGTAGTTCGTAGAACCGGCAAATACCACCTCTGGCTGGCCCCAGAGTGGGGTGGGAAGGGAGATTTTGCAATATCTGTCCCTCAGGAGTGGGGAGGGAATGGGGATTTTGCAGCATCTTCCCCCTGACATGCCCATCAAGCCACACCACACCACGCCCACCAAGTCACGCCCACAGAACCAGTAGTAAAAGAAAATGATTTCACCACTGCATAAAAGGAAGCTCTTATACTAGTATAAAGTTTACCCACCCCTTGCTTTGGTGTGGGCAACCTTCTGAAATGTACCAATACATTCAGCAATAATAAATTCAGCAATAACACTTATAGGCCTTAACATTTAAAATGTCTGTTCTTACCCTACTGTTTGATGGAGATGTCTTTCATTGTCCACAGATGGAATCTCATCTTCTATTTCTTGTTCTTTAACCATGCTCTCTCCAGGAGGTTGTTCTGGATGATCATCCAATTCCACATCAGTAGCAACCACTTGCAAGAAAGGAGCGTCTGTTTTGGTATCGCATGAAATCTTGTCCTGTTGTTCCCAGGCTTGGTAAGAGCTTTTATCTAGTGGGATTTCAATTTGGGCCTCAGAGATCAGTTCCTGGCTTAAAACGTTGTCTAATTCTTTAATGGATTGTCTGCATAATGACTCTATTGTGACTGGTTTACTACAATTATCTTCAGATGATACCTCATGCTCTTCATTTTGGCCTACTATAGTCCACTCCTGGTCTTGTACAAGGATGCTGGGTGATTTCTTTTCACCTTCCCATTTTGGGGGCAAAGCAGCAGAACTTTTCTCTTCTAAGTAAAAAGAGTCCCATTCATTCTCCAGAGCAGACTGTCCTTCACTTTCATTTATTATGGAGATTGACTGTAATGTATCCGAGGAGTCTGCTGAAAATGTTTCAAGAGAATCCATTTGTTCAGCAACTGCTGAAGGGAAATTGCTTTCTTGTGTTACCAATAAGTCCTTTGTCAAAGATACATGTTCTTCACCGCTAATGAGGACATAGTCCATTTCTAAAGAAGACTGTTCTTCTGATTCCTGTAATTGTCTATCTTCCTTATTGTCCTTTTTTATCCTTTCTGGGAACTTGGTCTGTTTACTATCAAAATTAAACACATCACAGACAGCTTCTGAAATTAAACAAAAAAGTTTTAGTTAAAGCGGTCAATTCTTCCTGCCAATTTTAAACATGAAAACAGTTATCAATTTGATTTGTACGGCCTCTTATTATTTCATTTTACGTTTTAGTTAGAATAGTTTTTCACTTAAAATAAGACATGCTAGACAGTTCACAGCTGGAAAAGAATATTGCCTTTATAGTGTGTGAGAGTGAACAAATGTTTCTAAAAATACTTTTACTGTGTTATTGATTTTGATTATTTAGTTTTAATAAGAAATATTCTTTTTAAAATAAATATACTTTTTTAACATTTTATTTGGAAAAGCTTTTGTAATTTATTTCTAAACCATTTCATGATTACAATATATGCAAAAAAAGATTTTATTTGCCTAGGAAAAAAATCTTATATTAATAAATGAGCTAATTTTACTCACCGTTGTCTACGCTTATGCCTCCATCTGCTGGTGAATCAATATGAGTTGGTTTTGCTTTGTATTCACGTTTGTTCAAATCATCTGTTAACTCGGGAATTACTTCAGAGTCCAGCAATAAAGAATCCCAGTTTTCAGAACTTTCTCCAGGCTTGCTATTTACATCATCAGATTTCTTCTCTGAAAGATTATTTTCCTCTTTGCTCGTCGGTGAATCAATACTAGTTGAATATATTTCATGCACAGCTTTTTTAAAAACACATGAGGGTTGCGATGTCTCCTCAGATTCTAATAAAAATGACTCCCAGCCTTGACTTTCTTCATCTTCTGCAACCTCATTTTTTAAATCGGTAGCTTTAGATTCCAAAATGTTAATTTCACTACCAGCAACTGGAGATTCAATATTACTCGAGTCTGTTTCAAACTCAAATGCTTTCAACGTACATGAAGATCCAGGAGTTCCATCGGATTCTAATAACAGGGATCCCCAACCTTGTTGAGAAGATTCGTCAACATCATCTTTTGTAACAGTAGTGTTAGATCCTGAAATGTCTTTTTGAAGAGTGTCCAAACCAAAAGGAGAAACACATGCTACTCTTAATTGTTTGTGGGGCGATTCTAAAAACTCTGGATTATAATTATCCTGTGTATTTTGAAGATTTTGTAGACTATCTGAAGAATATTGTATTTCTGAATTATATAGGACCTCTTCCTTTTCTTCTAATGAGGCTTGTGGTGATTGTTTCTTTGTAAGTGTTGGATGAATTTCTGCTTTCTCTGATTCGTCCATGACTGTTAAAGGATTAGTTTCATTCAGCATCACACATTGGTTATTCATCATTGGTACCTTATTCATACTATACTCTTTTCCAGTGTCATCAAGTGCAGTATGCACTGTTTTCAGCTGTTCAACTAAGCCTGTTACATGACCAAAGGCTGAAAGTTGATCATTTCCAGGAAAATTATCACACATAAAATTATCTGTGGCCAAAACAGATTCCTGATTAATATTTTCTGTTTCAACTTCAGATAGTTTGTCACTTGGAGATGTTCCTTGATAGATTTCCTCATACTTATTTGAAAGACACGAGTCGTTTTCTTCAGGAGATAATTCCCTTCTGTCAATTGTCAGTTGCTGATTAAAATCAAAATCAGTGTCTTTTAACAAAATGGGGGACATCACACCGAGCTCCTCGTGCTCAGCTAGGACAGAGGCTTGTGCATATGTTTCCTTGCTTTCATACTGGCAGACATCAGGACTGCTTGAGGCTTGTGAACTGCTGTCTTGATCATAGTGATTTAATATATCTGGGTTTTCTCTGCTTGTTTTCAAAGTGAAGGGCTGGTCTACATCAGTACATAAATCTGGATCAATACTAAATATCTGGCAGTTTCCTGGGGTGCTGTTCTGTAATATGTCAGGAACAAATGGATTTCCTTGGGTAATTCTCTCTTCAGTAGGTGTTGAGCTCAAAGGTTTTGTTAAAGATAGTGAAGGATCAGATGGAGATTTGTTAATCGTCTCTGGCTGCATTTCACTGTACTGATTTATTATTCTGGGGACAAATCTATTTCTAGTTATCATATTTGTATCAAGTTTTAGATCTTCCTGAGCAACAGCATTTAAGAGGCTTGTCTGCCAGTCCTCTGGAACAGTTTGTTTAACAGTATTAAGAGATGGTTCTTCTCTTCTCTCTGTTTCATCAATATGTGGCCACTGCAGTCCATCATATTCTCCAGTGTTTGCACAAGCTGATCCTTCATACCAATGAGTCAGTAAGGGTTCCTCATTTTTATATTCATGTATATTGTTACATTGTGTGGATTCTTTTTCAAATGTGGAAGTAGCTGTAAGATTTGGTTCTTCAACATGTTCATTTATTTTTGGATTTACTGCCCATGTATTATCAGGGATAACTCCTGCATGGTTTCTTTGTAAATCATTCCTTGAATTCAATCCAAGTGAACTCTCATTTTGTTTTTCCAAATTCCACCATTCGAATGTATCATCTGGAAATCCAAAACATTCCTCTATGGATTTTTTATTTTCATCTAATGCACTTTTTGCATTACCTTGCAACAGAATATCCCAGGCATCTAAATTGTTTGGACTATAAATTTCTTCATTATTTACATCAGATGTTTGTTCAATGTGATTATGTACATCTTCCTGATCTATT
Organism: Pseudoxenodon macrops; assembly: GCA_032467955.1. Lineage (NCBI taxonomy): Eukaryota > Metazoa > Chordata > Lepidosauria > Squamata > Pseudoxenodontidae > Pseudoxenodon > Pseudoxenodon macrops. The sequence continues at coordinate 40,676 of JANHFT010006606.1, read as the reverse complement.
TCCCTTTCTATAAAATATTCAGAGGTTTCATGTGCATAGTCTTCTGTTATAATATTAACATCTTCAGAGGCTTTATTTAATGCATCCATGTGAACATTTTCCTTCAACTTAGGTTGACCATTTGAATTTTCGGATCCAACTATATGATTGGTTTCATGGCAATGCAAAGATTCATTCCCTCTCATAGCATCCTCCAATTTGTCAGAGTCTAAATCTGACTCTATTCCTCCCTGATGTATATTTGAACATTCTGAAACTTCATCTGTTCCAGGAGTTGATAACGAAGATGTATCATCATCCACATGAGCATTCCAAAGAACTAAATTTTTAGGAACTTTGTGATCAGTTTCGGAATCTTCTTGGCTTTTATTTTCGAGGGATTCCTTTCCAGATTCATCTATTTTGATATCATTTGTAACGTCCCATATACCTTCACTCTGAGTATTACTTCCTTGAAAATTCTCCCTCGTATGTATATTAGTTGAAGAATCACTTATATCTGGGCTTGCTGGACCTGAGTATATATCATTATTAATGGACCCACCACTGCTATTATCTTCCTCACCAGTAATTTTGAGGGAAGTATTTGCAGGGGAGCTGCTTGATCCTTCTGAGATTTCATTCTTCATGGGGCTTAATCCAGGAAACTGCATTTCTTCACTCACTGATGTATTCCAAGCATCAAGGATTTGGGACAATTCATGATGCAGTATAATATCAATACATTTTTCATGAGTGAACTCATTCTCACTCTCCACACTTTCAGGAGTTTCACTTAATTCAGAAGAATCAGCTTTATACGGTAATAAATTACTTGTTTGTGGCTTATCTGTTGTATCCAGGGGTTCAATATCTTCTGCATATAGATTCTGTGAAATTCCTTGATTTTCATCATTTGAAATTGTGTCTTCAAAGTCGAGCATTTCTGAAATGTCTTCACAACTTTCCAATTCAAATTTATCAGTGTTCAAGTTAGGGGTTGACTCTTCTCCTGTTGATGGTGGTTCTTCAGCATGCAAAAAAAGATTTGATTGTTCTGACTCTGAAGCGTTCGTTTCCGATCTATTAATCATGTTTTGATTTTCAACCATCATTGGATAATGGTTCCTTTGATTACATTCTTCTCTGGGAGAAATTGAAGAGGGACTTTCCATGTCAGGAATATTTTGTTCAGATAGATCTTTATCAAAAGGTTTACAGACTAGTGTAGACAGCCCCCCTGAATGGTAGTTTTGATAGTCAGTTGCGTTAAAATGACCCAAATTATAACTATCTTCCTTTGGAGACATACCAACATGTTTTGCATTACTGTCTTGAGATACCTCATTCTTTTTCTCTGTGATAAGATGAGTCCAATTGGAAAATGGTATATTTACTTCTGACGGTTCCATTGCGACTTCTTCCAGACTTCCACTAGTTATTGTTTTTTCTGGCGAACTGGGATAATCAGAAATTGTTCTGCTTTCTTCTGAACTATTAACATATGAAAGAGGTAGTAAAAGTGACAATGGTGTGCCATTTTGCGTTGTTTCATTTCTGATATCATAAGGAGGGAGTGACCCTACAATAGTTTTATTTTCAATGACTTCTAGTGTTGAGGAGTAAGTTAAGCTGTTATCCTCCAATGCAACTTGTTGATCGTGCTGAAGACGTTCAGTCTTTTGGTCAAATTGCTTATTCGGAAGTTTACTTTCTTGATCTGATTGATTGTTTTGTTTAAGTTGATAATTAACTAAAATGTCACTCTCTGTATCATTTGGTTCAAAACAAGGAGATCCTATGTCTTTAAAAATGATTTCATTATTCCTCTCACCATTTTCTTCTATTGTGCACACAATACTACTTAGAGAGGAATTATTATCTTTATGTGCAGGAATCAACATCATTCCACTATTTTCAGAAGGACTACTGTCATCAACATCATAGTCACCTGAAAAAAACTCTGCAACTTTTTGTTCTGAATCATATACAACAGCATTTTTTACATTAAGATCAGAATGTTCAGCTTCTACTTGTTTTTCATTATTAAGGGTTAGTTTCCAAGCTTCACTGTAATCAGATGAACATACAGGAAATGTTTGTGGCAATGATTTATTATCTGATAAATCATATGTTTCTGTTCCAGTTTCATCTGATTTTGAGTTTCTTATTTGGTCAAAGATTGACTTTCTATCAGAATATTTGTCTTCACTTTCTTTTTCATCTCCAACACCTGTGGGTGACACATATGAATCAGATGTTGAATAGTTTGTATCTGGTGGAGAAACAATCAGATCTTCACCTGTATTTGATGTAACAAATTCTGAATTTTTGTATGACAGGAAGGGATCTTCCCAAGAGCCAAGGTTTCCAAGCATATCTTTCCTGATGTTTGAATCGCAGGGATCCCATACAGACGTATTGTCAGACTTGGTGTTACTATGATTTTCTGTAATCAATTTGACATCTTTCTGCACAATGCCAAAAGTAGATTTTGCATTTTTATATGCTGTGTGGTTTTCTAATGAGCTATCTTGCCCGTTGTTTTGAGAATTGAAATCCATTTGGTTTTTTGGATTTTCACTTAAATTATCTACGGAGAATTCCAGCAAAGATTTAGACATAGAATATTTATCAAAATTTTGTGAAAAGGGATCAAATTCCACTTGAGGAACATTCCACGGATGTTCTGTGGGTCTTGCGATATCATGATCAAACTCTGTCCAAACATTAGGCAGGTTTGTTTTTATATGTCCACTATTATTCCACTGTCCACAAGCTGGTTGACTGGAGTTCCACACATTAGCAAATTCTTCTATTTGCTGTTCATCATCTTCCTGTTGAAACTCCAAAGTATTTTGGGCAGGACTAAATGGTTTCTTCCAAGTATCTGTTCTTGAAAATTCCATATGCTTTGGTTGCTTTTGTATACATGCCGAATCCGATGCTCTTCTATCAGTTTGCTGTCTCAGTAACATATTTACTTTATAATCTTTCCACGAATCGGGACTCTGAAATACAGATTCTGGCTCAGTTGAATTCCATGCATCAACATGTTTGGAATCTAATTCAAAACCATCCCACCAGCTCCCATATCTAATGCGAGAATGAGGATTTTTAATGTGATCAATTTCATTAATTCTTTCAATTATATCTTGTGGATAAAATAAAGGTGGCCCACTATCTAAAGGCGATGTTTCTACAAGGCTATTCATTGGGGTTGGTGGAGTTCTTCTCTCACCACTTTTCAGGACTTCTGGACAAGAGGAAAATTCATTTTCCAAGTCAACCAAATTTGATTTATTATCAGAGAAACCTCTGTGATTTTCTTCTTGGTGGCCAGATTCATTCAATGTTACTATATCGTCATCCTCATTTCTTCTTAGAAAGTCTATTGAATAACTTGCAATATCACATTCCGCTAGATTTGTCTTGTCATCTGCTTTTGAACTAGCTGACAACTGTTCTTCTGATGAACCACTGTCATGGGAGAAATCATCCACAGAACAGTCCACCAAATGTGAAGACAATGTCTCAACTGATGGCATGGGTGCTAAATCAAAATTGAAAAGATCATAATTATCACTGCTATTTCTAGATGGAGGTTTTTCTTCTTCAGCAACTGCTCCTTCAGGAATGGGACTATAAGAGTCAAATCCAGAAAGAAAACTATGATGAGATGCACCCCCTTCTGCTACTGGACTATCATCGCTAAGAAAAACCGAGCTCTCCTTAGATGATCTGCTGCTTCTAATAGTAGCAAGACCACTGTCGGGACTCACAAGATCTATGTTAACATCAGCATGGGCTTGCACTGGTCCATTATGATCTTGAGGGTTTTCTATAAAGTTCACTACATTTGGTTGCGGTTCTATGTCTGAACCGTATAGTTCCATAATACCAGAAGATCCTTGAGAAAGTGGAGCACTTCCAGCCACAGCTTCAGTGGAAGATGTTCTACTATTTGGTGCCATTTCAGGATGTCTTCTGCTGATAACATCTTTCATTAGCAAAAATATTTCATCACCATTTGCTACGTAATTCTGTTGCTGATAAATAAGAAGTTGGTCACATCCATATTCCATAGGATCCAGTTCCAGGCATGGATTCTGACACTCTTCTAATTCGCAGCAAATCTATTAAGGGGGAGAAAAAAACCCATCGAACACCAGATTTTTGTTTGATCAAGTGTACATAATGAAAGTAAGTTTAGTAAAAATTGATATTGATTTAATAAGTCTACTATTTTTTACTTTGTAATAATTTTCATGTTCTAATATACTCTTAAGCAGTTTTTTTCTGCTTAAGAATCAGGAACTTAGGTTAAATAAAACTTGAGCCTATGGGTCTCAGAAAGTCTAATATTACTGATCTTGGTCCCCACCCCTTAGAAGAAGAATATAAAATATTGTTATGCAGTATTCTCAGTTCAGTATTATTTAGAAGCACCAGATATATAACAATAGCCATCCACTATTCCCAGAATTCACCAAAATCTTACCATATTAGAATGGGGGCAAATTCTTGGGAAGGAAGCATTGCACTAAAATATGTCTATGGTTTGATGAAGGCTTAATTCAGTTATTGCTAATCGCAGCCTAATAAATATATAAGGGGCTGGAGGCATAGAATTCTAGATCATTTCAATGTCATTCTAAAGCAAAAGCGAATGAAATGCTTAAGAAAAAAAATTAAATTTGACATTGGATTTATTTAATTACTAATTAGTCATCTAATTAATGGACCATGAAATATGTACTCTGATAAAGAGTACAAAATGCAAACATTAGTGACATTTCCATCATTCCTACATGATTTAATCATGCTATTAAAATATTTATCTAACAATAATAATACCCTATAAAGATACAAGTCAGATATGCTGGAACTATGTGTTCGAGGATTCCTAGGAACATGGTCAATTTTAGACAGGCTCACCATATTCTTTTCCCAGTGTGAACAAACATTTGACCACAGCAGTTTGTAACATGTAATTGTTCCATAGTCATTCGAAGTTACAATGGTGCTGAAAAAGGAGATTTGTGACTGCTCCTCAAAGGTGCAGTTATTGTAGCTTTACCATAGTCACATGGTTATGATTTGGGTGCTTGGCAACCAGTATGTTCTTACAGCAGTTGTAGCATCTGATAGTCACATGATCACCATTTGAAACCTTAAGAGCTGACTTCTAACAAGCAAAGTTAATGGGGAAGCTGACAAGAAGTTGCAAGTCAAAGTCATGTGAGATTACTCTTAATATGACTTTTCACTTTATAACTGTTGCTTAATGAGTCAATGAGTGAGAACTACCTATAGAGCAGGCCTATCAAACTGGCAGCCTATGGGTTGGATACAGCCCAGGGGTGGGTTCTAAATTTACCTTGTGGTGATTTTCTGCCTCCTGCGCCACGTGGGCGCGCATCGCGTGCACATGCACAGTAAAAAAAAGCCCCAATTTTTTTTTAAAAAAGACCGAAAATAAGATGGAGACGTATGCGCAGTGCCAGAAATTCAGCTTCTGCACATGTGCAGAAGAAAAAAAATCTGAAAAATAAATAAATAAAAAGGCCGAAAACAGGATGTCACGCATGCGCAGTGCCGGAAACTCGGTTTCTGCGCATGCGCAGAAGAAAAAAACATCTGTGGGGAAAAATTTCCCAAAAAAGATGTCGGCGCCCACGGAGCAACAGAACCGGCTCTGTGATGTCACCAGCGGCCTACTACCTACTCGGTAGAACCAGTCCGAACCGATAGGAACCCACCTCTGGATGAAAGAGCTACCACTCCTATTGAAGCCCCATCCTAGCTCTAGGGATAAAAGGCAGGGGGCAGAGATGAATAGATGTGTCAGACAACTATTTATCTTCTGGCCCAATGGCCTTGTTAGCCTGAGTTCAGAAAGGAACCTTTTTCTGGGGCTACTGGCACTCCTAATTAAGGGATCTTTGAGTTCACTTCAGAGGGTTTGTCGTGTTTGGGGAGTTGGGTCAGAACACAACGTCCTCTTCGGTCCACATAAAATACTCTCTCCACGGAACTGCTTCCTGATGCCCAAAAGGTTGGGGTTCTAGAGTTTAGGTGCAGCTAGAAATCTTTCTGTCCTGCAATGTGCAATAAATTGGGCCCAGAAACAATTGATAAGCAAGCAGATCAGAAGTGGGTTCCTACTGGTTCGTACCGGTTCTATAGAGTAGGTAGTAAACCACTGGTGACATCACAGAACCGGTTCTGATCCATGGACGTGGCCATCTTTTTTGTGGAATTTTTTTTTGGGGGGGGGTTTACATTTTTTCCGGGTTTTTTTTTCTTTTCTGCGCATGCGCAGAAGCGGAGTTTCCGGCTCTTGTTTTCAGCCTTTTCTTTTTTGGGTGTTTTTGGAATTTTTTTGTACTGCGCATGCAAAGTGCGCCCGCCCATGAGGTGCAGCCACGCAGCACGGGAGGCAAGTTAGAACCCACCCCTGAAGCAGGTCCTTCACAATGACACAGCTGGGGAAGCAACTTGCATACAATAGTTAACCATACCGTATCACGGGTCCCCTTTTTGAGTGAACAGAAACTTTTGAATAATCCAGCAGGTTAAATGTAGGATTTACCCATGCTTATTATCTAGAGTGAAAACACAAAGAATTCATTTAATGAATGAATAAGTAAACAAATAACCATTAGCCTCCAAGTTGTTAGATGAAAGTGTCCACATGGTCTCTGGCAGAAATAAAATTTAAACTGGAGGACAGATTGCAATCCAAAGATAAAATGAAATACTCTGCCAAGAAGGGATGGAGGAAATAAAAAGCTTAGATTTTTTTTAAATGTATATGTTAAATTCTGCCAGAAAGCCAGGGGGGGTGTTCTCTGATTAGCCTGGCCATCTGGACTTTCTCAAGATATATTTCTGGAAATGTTTTGAGGTGATACTTTGGCTTCCTTTTTTGTTTCACTGTTTTCCCACCACATTCTGGATTTTCTAGGGCAAGTAAAAGAGACTATTTATAAAGGAGAATATATGTAGCTCGGGGATGATATGGTGCTCTCTGAGTTTGGTTGCTTTCTTGCAGACATTTCATTATTCAAATTACCATATTTTTCAGACTATAAGACACATCTGAGTATAAGACGCACCTTAGATTTGGGGAGGAAAATAGGGGGGGGAATTTGCCTACCAGATATTCATTTGGCTAGCGTCCTTAGTCTGGTCAGCTTCAGCACATTATTTTATCGCCTGGTTAGGGCTGGAAAAAAAAGCTTCTAAAGCACAGCTGATAGAGAAAAGCAATGAAAAAAGCCTGCAAAGATCGCTTCACTCGCTAGTGCCTCGTAAAAGGCTGAAAAAAAGCTTCGTAAAAGCTACATTCAGAGTATAAGATGCACCCAAATTTTCAGCCTC
>JANHFT010006606.1:13246-26219 GCA_032467955.1 Pseudoxenodon macrops | reverse complement strand
TCAACCTGGAAATAAGGAGGAACTTTCTGACAGTGAGAGCAATCAACCAGTGGAACAGCCTGCCTTCGGAGGTTGTGAGAGCTCCAACAATTGAGACATTCAAGATGAGATTGGACTGCCATTGTCGGAAATGGTGTAGGGTTTCCTGCTTGAGCGGGGGGGTTGGACTAGATGACCTACAAGATCCCTTCCAACTCTGATAATCTGTAATATTCTGAGATATGATGTCAAGGGGAGAAAGATAGGCTATGCTGCTAGTCTTTGACATATTCGAAGCACATCTCTCTCATTATTTTGAATGAGAACATTGTCTTTTTTTTTTCCTTTGGAGGAAAAATAAGGCAGATCATCTGTGGGAAAGCTAGTAGAAAGCAGGTGCCTCTAATTTGGTGCATTCAAGCCAATGAGGCCGACTACTTTCTCGGGAGATAGTCCTATTTGCTCAGGCTAGATATAAATTCCACCTAAATCCATAAGCATCAGAGTCTGCAGGGAAGAGTCAAAACCAACAGGATGGCAGAGAGAATGTCAATGCATATGTGTATTGGTTATCATCACACACACTCAAGATGCGTGGAGCTTGTATCCCTATTCTCCATTTGCCATCTTGCCTTTTTTTGCCATGTACATAAATGCATAAATGTTAGAGGGGAAACTTTCTAAGTCGATATGCATATGATCGCCTCATAATCAAATATCCACATGCTTAGAAAGAGTTCTTCTGGCAAAAATAGCAATCTGCAACAATATATAAATGTGCCACAACCCACGGAGTCCATTCATCACTCCGTAGCTTGGGTTCTTTTTCATAAAGATATGTGACCTCTGCCCATTAGATTTCATTAGCAGGGCGCCATGCAAGGTTCCTTCGCAGATGACATACTAGAAAGCTAAACAACCATCGCCTAAAGGATTCGTGGGAACAAGCCCATCTTCAATCTTTGTCCCTGGGAGGCACTTTTAACACCTGCCAACCACAGCACTATCATCAGAAAAACATTTACAGATTTATCTTCAGGCTGGTGATTATAAGAGATAATTTGTTTGGAGTATGGATAAAGTTGGTCTAGCATAAACAAACTCGACACTCAAATTACATGATGAACATCATTAACTATTGGTTTAACCACTACTGATCTGAAAAAGACGAGACATTAGCTCAAAATTATAGAGTTGTTTTTTGTTGTTGCTTTAAACTAAAAACTATTAGTCACAAAGAGATGGAAATTTTATTGGGTTATTTTATTTTTTCTACTTAGCGAATCCTTTATTTTACATTGTTTATATATTTTAACTTATATCTAAGTATGAATCTGTACACTGATACCTAGAACTTTTTTATCCCTGATTTATTTTACAGCTCTGAATAGCTATTCTGAAATGCAGGTTTATTTGTTCAAAAATAGATTAATTTTTAAAAAACTTTACTGTAGGTATCAATTAATATCGTTTAAAAACTCCTGTCATACCAAAATAACTTTTGATTTCTTCTACTGATGTTATCTTTGCCATTACTAGCTTTTTTCCCAATACAGGCAGAATCATGTTACGTATATTCCATCATATATTTACTCAGAAAACAAGTTGTTTATTAAGGATTGCATATAGAATACTTTTTTGGCTGGAAAAGGCCGAAATTAAAAAAAAAGATAATAAGAAATGTTCAGATATTTTCAGCAAAATATATTCTGTATTCTAACCAATTATTTTCCAAATGTTATGACTGAAAATTTTATTTTTAGTAATGTCAGGATTTAAAAAACGTTTATGATGTCTTTCATATGAATGGACATCACAAGCAGAATAAAGTTGTTAACCATCAATGGCATCTGCAGAAAGGACAGTGCTTGCACAAGTTTTTATCCCTAGACAGGCTACACATAAAGTTTTCTATCCACTTTTTTTCACAAATCATGCATACTTGGAACCCAAAATATATGAAAACCAAAGGTTATTGTACCTAAAGCATTAAAAACCATTGTAAGTCTTCCTGTTCATGTCCCTAGATTAAAATCTGTCCCTTCCAACCTTGTTTCTGAAATATTCTCTTCAGAGTCTATTTTTTTAATACTCTAGTGTTTATTTTGTTCTCTCCTCTTAAGCCCCAGGCCTCTAGGTTCCCTGGACAAGCCATTTTTCAAGACTTCTTTCTGCAAGTTCAGTTTTTCCTTTGTGAAGGTTTATTGCCAGCCAAATTAACAACTTTCCTTTCATTTCTCAGAAACTAAGTGCAAATCCCTTCCTTTTTTTTGAGCATTTCAAACCATTACTCTCATTCAAACAGTGTCAAGGTGTCATTACCATAGGCATAATGCAGAATAAGCATAAAACCAAAATACTGCCATAAATGCCTGCCTTATAATAATATGCTGTTAATAATATTGTGGGATATGAATATCAAGGAAACAGAGTTTGAAAACAAGGGTAAAAATATACATTCTCCATTAAATCCTCTTGAAAGTGAAAAAACAGTCCTGTTTTCACTTTCCTGAGAAAACAATGCAATTTTCACAGAAATATTTTGTCATTAACAAAATCTAATTATTTATTTTACTCATTTACATGTTTTTACATAGATGTAGATATATATATTACAAAGTAAAATAAAAACAATTATTTTATACCAATACATTGCTAAAATGTAAAACAAGTATTCTAATCATTCTTTGTAATTCCGCTGCTGTTTTGCTAAAGACCCTAGTAAACACTCATGGTTATGTGAATTAGAAGATGCCTTTAGCAACTCATTTATTAAACAGTCAGTTCCTTCAGAGGAAATGGTAAGAGTCATTATCCTATCAACGATGGGAAAAAAATCCAGATGTCCATCGTATGCAAAATCTTCCAATAGCTGTTGTTGGACATTCACCAGCTGCAAACACATATTTCCCCTGGAATACAGCAAGTAGGACAGATATCTCTAACTGCTTAATCAGTCAATATTTTTAATTTTAAAAGTAGACTCCAAGTGTAGAAACCTATCACATGAAGTGAATTTCGAGATTTGCAATAGTCTAAAAGAAATGGGTTTTGGTTAAAAAGATCTGAGGAGGACTGAATATTTTAGGGGCACTAAGATTTGTAAAAGCTATGTAATGCTGAATGTTAATTAGAAATAAAACATGAAACTTGGAGGAGAACGGAAAAGAATGCATTTCTTGAGAGCAGCTAATAATCAGAGATCCTATTACAAGGGAGATTATGATTTGTGAACTCAACAATTTACAGGTTGCTTCCCAATCCTAGTCCTTTTACCAATGGAATAGCAATCAAGCCCCAGAACACAAAATATGAATATATTTACCAGAACTAAACTGGATGAAAGTTCTTGGGTTTAATATCATGATATATCTTGCACTGACACATTCACAAAGATTTATGTACCAACTAAAGTTAAGGATGCTGATCTCCCACTGATTCTATTTCATAATTGCTTTTCATATCAGCCCTATCCTTTTCTAGCAGAGGGAATAATTAGGTACTTCAACATGGAAGCCAGTACAGTTGCATATATTAATACTATAACATAAATCTAGAGCAGGGGTGTCAACCTTCGCTAAACCATGCGTGGCTAGAGCGTGCCACATCCTGCCCACAGGATGTGGGAGTTTGACAGACCTGATCTAGAGTGTTGCTATGGTGCTAAACTCTGTGTTGTTTTGTGTTGTGTTTGACTTAGCACAGAGACAAGCAACTATGACTCAGTCATGACCTGTGGACTTCAACTCCCAGAATTCCTCAGCCGGTCTGGCTCAGGATTTCTGAGAGTTAAAGTCCACAGGTCATAAACGGGCCCACATCAGATTTAGCATAAAGATGGGTTTTAAAAGGAAGCTATTCTAATAATGGTACAGTTGAGCAGTTATTGAACTTATGCAATGTGCTAGAAAACTAAAAGCACAAATGAATCCTTCTGCCTTATCCAGGAATAACTAAGAGTAGCTATGGCCTCCTTTAGTCTAGAAAGATACTTAAATCAAATAACCGTCCCCAAAGACACTAACACATTTCAGTATCCTCCAGATTCAAGCTAACCTTGTTCCATTGGGCAGAGTGGAAAAAAACTCAGTTGGATTCATAGCTGTCATGTCTTCTTATAATGTGCCTTATTAAATTGCAAACACCCACTTTATAATTCCCTATCTGGCTAAGTAGCCAAACATTTATTTCGTACCATTTTGTTTCCTTGAATGGGACTAAATTTTGTTACATTTACATTTGTTGCATTTAGCTCTAAATTGATACTGTCTTACTTTATTTGAAATAGAGACAGTTTAATTTTTTTAATTACCGTAATGGTCTATCTATCTGTACAATTTTGGCCAGTGACATAATAAAAATTATTTTCATAGGTGAGTGCTGTAAGATCCTTCAAGACACAATACTGTTCAATTTTCCATATTGTTGGGAACAGAACTCCAGTACTTGAGTGCAAAATTGGGAATTTGAACCTTGAAAAATCTCTAAAAATAGTATGAGAAAATCATAAATCTTTCAGCAAGGCACAACGAGTTGAAGGTATGCCTCCATAACATTTCAGACTCGTTATAAATTAACTCTCTTCTATTGTAGAGTAGGAGAGAACCCTGGAAAATGTCAGAGATATGAGAAAGTGTTTCCATTCTGGCTTTTAACCTGCCAGAATGGAGCACTCTAATCTTATTATAGGATTGTTCTTCTGTAGCAATTTTCAGTTAGACATTCTCAGCATTAGGGTAAACAAAATAAGTAATATGAGAGAAAGCCTTTGGCATCTAATCAAATATCCAACCACCTCACTTAGCATCCTTTCTTTCCTCAGTTTAGAATACACTGACTAGAAACTAGGATTGAAATAATGGTTTCAATAATTAAAGACAATTAATATTGCCTTTATTGCCTAATATTAACAATTAACATTTTATTTATTCCTTTTCTGTGTTTCTCATCTTGTTAGTGTACTTTGCTTAACACTGCCAACCTTGTAAGGAAACAACGCAGGTACAGTTGCATATAGGTGTATGGTACAGATAGTCCTCGACTTACAACGGTTCATTTAGTGATGGTTCAAAAATTACAACGGCACTGAGAAAAATGAGTTATGATCATTTTTTCCCCATGACCATTGTGGCATTCCCAAGGTCACATGATCAAAACTCAGATGCTTGGGAACTAGTTCATATTTATGACGGTTGCAGTGTTATGGGGTCATTTGTGGAGCTTTTGCAACCTTTCTGACAAGCCAGATTCTCTTAACCACCGTGCTACTGACTAACTTAACAATTGAAACGATTCACTTAACAGCAGTGACAAGAAAGGTCGTAAAATAAGGCAAAATTCACTTAACAAATGCTTCACTTAGAAACATAAATGTTGGACTCAATTATGGTCGTAGGTACAATTGAAGAAACATCTGTATTTCCCAAAAGGTACAGCCACCAGATGGCGGTGTTGAACTATCTGTACTCTATTAGAGCAATCTTGTTTTTCTTCTAGAATTACCAAATATTGTAGTCAGATTGTTCTAGGTCTCTCCCTTCCCTTCCTTCTTTAAAGAACTGAGAGCCACTGAGAAGGAAGGAAGGGAGACAGAAGCAGCAATATCAAATTAAGTGGCTTAACTGAAGCCCAGCCATGCTTTATATAAAACATAAATCCCTTTAATATATAATTTAATTAAGTTACCTTTCTCAATTTTACACATCTTTTTTCCTTTCTACTACTTTCATTTTAAGAGAACAGACTATGCTGTTTGTTAGACAAGGAATATGTTTGTTAAATGTAGTGAAGATGGAAGATGTAAAGAGACAGCCAAGTGTAATCAGAGCAGAAGATACCAAAACCAGGCATTCAAGTGTATAATATACAAATAATAAGTCATCAGTTCACCTATGAGAAATACGTTAGTTTTAATCTCAGGATACAGAATGAGTAGTACTCTATTACTAACATATTCTGAAAACTAGGAAACATTTTCCTAAAACCTTGAAAGGAAAAACCTTTCACAGCAAAGGATGCATCAAATGCAAACAGGCCATCAAGGTTGCTAATGGATGTTAATAGCAGCTATTGCAACATAATTCCACTTTTCCAATAGCTATTTGTTTGTGTGTGTGTGTGTATGTATATATATATATACATACATCAATGAGTTGTATGAGCAGCAAAGGAAGAGACAGATAAGCACTGTGGAGTGGGTACAGCTGCTTACAAGTAAGCCTTTCTTTGCTTCTTTGGCACTGGTATTTATATGCAGTGGTAAAGATTGCGGGCTAGTAAACATTCATGTATTAACTCTATAAAGAGGTGCAGTTCCATGAGACTCTTCATGATAAAGGCCATATTTTCCTTTTTGTCAAAATACCCAAACAGCTCCCCATAATTTATGTTGTAGGATAAACAACTAAACAACCCCCTCAAGTAATATTCACTCAAAATAAAAATGCTAATATTCTGAAATTCTATTATTTCTAAATATTAGACTCTAATGTCTCTAAATATTTTAATGCAATCTGAATTCATTACAATGGCTCTTTAGCATGACATTCATCTACTACTCACATGCATCCACGTGGGTGAGTTGTGTTTTTAATCATCTCAACAAAAGTTCATCTTTGCTTTCTTAATCATTTAGAGTTTCTACAAATGACGGAAACTGTTCAAACTCATGCAAAGAGATACAACTTTTGGCAAAATATTTTAAGCAATGAAACTTAAAGGACACAATGGGTTTTTGGAGGGAAGGTTATCTGCAGATTGTCATACAATAAAAAGAATTTTCTTTAATTTCAAAAATGTAAAATGTTGAATTGCATCAGACATGAAACACGGGATTAATGTCAATAGTTCCATCATTAGATCCTGTATATTTAAAATATTTAATTAATGAACTATTGACATTAATCCAGTGTGGGAATGAGTTGTTGCGTTTCATATGAAAACAGTTTGAAATGCCTTTGTGCATTTCAGGTTATTGTTTGACTATCTCTGGATGTGAACATTTGCTTTGAAAGTATGTTTCCTGACCACTGGGTGGCTGCAACTTTCCAGAGAAACATCATTTTACACAGTATGCTTCTCAAGGTTTTTCTAACAAGCGAGTTGGTGCTTGGGGGTTTATATACATTGAGTTCTACTGACCCAACAGCAGACTTGAAAGTATTAGGTATAAGTTGCATTGCATCAATTCCTGGTCATAATAAGATGGAAAATTGCAGAGCTCTTTTTTGTTGCTGTTATTTTGTTTATGAATACAAAGCCACTGGGATGCCATGCTTTGAATTTCAGAGTAGGGTCCATAGGAATCCTAGACAAGAAATTCCTTTTCAGTGTGTTTTACCTAACAGCATTCTTGCATTGACAGGGAAGAATGCATGCACTTTCCTGAGCTTCTTGGAAAAATAATTTATGAATGAGTGGTATGAATGAGTGATGTTCACTGATTAATACAATTAAGTAAATTATTTAAAAAATAAATATACTTTTGCAGAGATTGCAAAACTCCATATTTTTATTATATATCATTCTTCCATGCGGCCAAGAATGGTGATGCTAATTGTATTCATACTGATGGAAGTAACTGCCCATTATGCCAACAGTCTCAACACCAAGGTGAAGTAATGAATGAAAATATTACTCTGAAAGGCTGATTTCAATTGCCATCATAGAAATTAACAAAAATAGACTCCATTATAGTGACGACCACAGTAACACATGCACAATTAACTTCATATCCCGGGATTATTTGCAATTTTTTCTAAGGTGGATCCCAAAATAATAGTTATTCATGTGTTATTGAACTTTTTAATATGCAACCTTAAGTTTTTAATACTGATAATTCAGCTAAATTAAGTCAGGTTATATTGCATTGAGAAAGACACAGTTGATTGCATAAAATAATTTTCTAAATGCTTAAACATTTTTCTGCTACATTGAAATTTAATAGGATTTCAAAATTTATTTTCTATGTTCTATTAAATATTGAAACAAAATAGAAATAGCAAGAAATACGAACCATTGTCCTTGATCCTCATAAATAACCTATTGTCTAAAATGACTTATTTCAGAAAAAACTTGGGATCAGATTATTGTACACTTCATCAACTTCTCAGCATGTTGGATAATGAATGTTTCATTTACATTGCTAATTGACAAGCCATGGTTCCTTCAACCTCTAACCCTTAAGATTTATCACATTATCACCATATGTCAATATAATTGCACTTTTAAGATTTAAACAAAAAAGAAAGCTTGCAAAGGAACTTACTAATGTAAAAAATAATAATACTAAGTGTAGACATGAATTCATGAAAGTTCAACATTAATATTTAGCTTTTTTTTTAATTGCTCACATCCTTTTTTAGCAAATAAAGAAAGTTAAATCCTATATTAGAATAAATTTTAACTGGAATAGAAGTGTTACTTTAATTTTCAAAGAACGAATGTGTTTCATAAAAGATGAAAAGAGGGGCAGGTTTAAGGTAAAAGATGAAAGTCTATGCTTATAGGTAAAGTTGTTCAGAATTTATAATATGTGTCTTTGGTGATGCCACGATACTAACAATAATGATACAATAATAATATTGGTGAAACCTTAGTGCCAGTTTTAAAGGCCTGAACATCCAAAGTTGAATATATACTCTTGATATTATCAGGTTTGTCAACATGGGTCTACATTCAGTGTTACCATGACAGATGTCTAAGATGCATGATAGCAGAAGAAGGAGTAGCAAAGTGAGAGGAGTTGACAAAAAGAAACTTGTAGTTTCTTCCCTAGTTTGTGTGTTGATAAATTGAACACTTTGTGATTGACCATAGCTACCCTGTTATCCATTTTCTGTATATACAAGTTCCCTTATCATACCTATCATACCTATTTTATGAGAATAGTCCACAACATTTTCTCCTTAATATTTGCTGATGTAGTAGAACAACTGGACAGGAAGTGGGAAAGAGAATAATTCTGGCTAATACATGCCGCTTAATACATTTATAATGTATTTTATTTACGTTTGTGATTTGTTATCTTTCATTACAAATTACACTCAGCAGGCCTAAAAGGGCATTTCTATATTGAACCGATTCTAAGTACTGAGTTTATCCTGAATCCAGCTACTGACAAAGATACATTTGCACTGTTGCAAAGCAATATCCAATAAGAGGAAACCTGAGTAAAAATCATTGAATCTGAGTAGAAAGTTCTTAACATCAGTATTAAATGCAGGAAATCAAGGGTGAATATTACACATGTAGCACATATCCTTGATTCTCAGGTACCCCAAGGGGATTTACAATCCCGCATGTCAGTCCAACGTTGCACTTCACAAAAAATGCACTTGAGTTACAGGCCAAAGGAAGTGGTAATAAAAAAAAAAAGACCGCAAAAGCCTTACATGACTTTCCATTTTCTCCAAAAGAAGAATTTCACATTTAAACTCAGGACCAACAAGAGAAGATAGCAGCAAAACTATTATGGAATCAAATGTATAAGGGAGCTACTGAAGCCAGCCTCCACATACTGTAGCAATTGTTCATGAGCATCTGTCATTCAAATCCTGACATTACTAGCACAAAAATGTCTTTGGTTAAACATTGCTATCCCTATTCACCTAACAGTGTTTGGGACTAGTATGATATCTCAGTTAGGAATGGGTGTTACAAAACCTGTCAATTTACATTAAAAAGCTGCTATTTTTCCTTGAGAAGAACAGAAAGACATGAAAAGCTTTTAACAACATATATCAAACTGTGCATTTGATGATATGAGTTAGATATATGCATATTTCAGTTGTCCATTTCCAGCTGCTTTGTGGCATCAAACTTTTTTTATGTTAACAGATCACATTATTATCACATTTAGAAAAGAGTAATGGCATAGGGCGTTGATACATCATTGGCAGCACAGAGTGCTATTTGAAACATGTTTAGTCTTTGCATTTCTAATAGTAGGCCAGAGATGCACGAATTTTAGCATTAAGCTGATGTTTCCTGATATAAAATGATTTAGCACAATAAATGAATATATTGCACTGTAAGTTCCATAGAAAATGTCTTGTGCCATGAAGAATGATTAAGAAAGTAGTCTCCTCTCAATAGCTAAAATGGCCCAAATTTTGTTTTGATATTACTCCGCTATACATAATATTCTGAAATAGCAACAAGGGCGAAAAATGTGATTTTTAAAATAAAATAAAAAAATAAAATTCTAGTGAGTTTCTACTGAGCCCTTAAACAAAAAAAACTCTGAAGAGTAAAACTTGAAATAAGCTCAGCAAGCATGCATGTTGGACCAGAAATAGTAAGTGATTAGGTCTGGAGGAATAGAATAGAATAGAATAGAATAGAATAGAATAGAATAGAATAGAATAGACCGCGGTGAGAACAAATGGAAAATAGCGGGCTCTACTGAGTCCTGTAAAAATCCAGTTGGTAACCGCTGCCACGAGACCCTTCGGGTCACAGCCACCTTGTAGAGGCGGTAAAGGAAGCAGAGGTGCTTCGCTGACCATGAGGAATCTGCAAATTTCTTGTTAGGTCCGAAGCAAGCTTAAAATAGGGGCGAATTGACACATGGAGGGGGGGGGAAACAAACTCAAAAACGAAAAGGTGAAAAAGACCCAAGAGAAGCTATAAAAATACAGTGTGAAAAAAAGATGAAATAATTTGAAAGTGACTTTAGAGAGAAATTACTTGTTTATTTGAATTTCTAAACCCCTTGGATTTACCAAACAATCAGCTGTTTTTGACAGATTGCTTATGCTGGATCAGGATATAAAGAGCCATCTACTGGAGAAAAAGAAGTACTAAAACACTTTAGCTGCAGTATATTTAATGAAAGCTAATCTAATACACACAAAGTCTAATACACAGAACAGAAGTAACAATATCTGATGAATGGCCTGATCTTGATTCTGTTGTTAGAAGACGACTGGGAAAATTTGAGAACATTCAATAGTGGGGTTTTTTTCCTTTCCTTTTGAAAAGATGCAAAAGAAACTAACTTGCAAATAACTATATTTTATTAAAATTGACTATTGGATTATGGATTGGAAAGTCTGGAAGAATTTAGTGGATTAACCTGGACTAATTTTGACTTGGACTATTAATGTTATTTAATAGAATATTCTAAGAGGCAAAAGAAGAAAAGGTCAGAAGAAAAGAGAGAAGAAGGAAATAAGACTTTAAAACTTGGACAATTGAGATATAAAATAAAATGTGGGGTTTTGGAGGTATAATTATGGGATTATGTAATTTGATTAAATAGAAGCTTCTTAAATATTGAGATATTGGAATAATAGAAATATACTTTTTATAAGCTGTATCAAATCACTATAAAATGGATGTAGAGATGTATAAAGAAATATTGTGCATATTAAAAAGTTTGCATGAATCCTTAAGAAACGACAAAGAGACAAAGAGATTGTTTAAAGACACAGAAATGAATGTAGAAGCTATTCAACAATTGGGGGAAAAAGAGGAACATGATATTCAAGAAATAGAGGAGAAATGATGGAATTTAAAAAAAGACTAAGATGATGGATAATGAGAAATTATATTCATAAAATTGGAAAATACAACCATCTTAATAAGTTTAGGTTAGTAGATGGTAATTTAAGATTAGACAATTTTAACTGAAATACTAATATTAGCAGTGTGTTAAAAGATATTGTGATTAAGGATTAGAAATGGTGGGGACCTTGAGATATACTCGCGTGATAGATTGAATATTGTT
Organism: Pseudoxenodon macrops; assembly: GCA_032467955.1. NCBI lineage: Eukaryota > Metazoa > Chordata > Lepidosauria > Squamata > Pseudoxenodontidae > Pseudoxenodon > Pseudoxenodon macrops. The sequence goes on along the minus strand of JANHFT010006606.1, from coordinate 14,509 downwards.
ATTAATTGGTGTTATTAGTAACCCCGTGCATTTGGAATGCTGATCTTATGGTGGAAAAACGAGTGGTTTTTATAATATTGAATGACAACATGTATCAAGGGATAATAAACACCGGGTGCCAAGAAATATTATTTATGCTTAAACGAATTAAAGGGAAAATGTAAACAGAATATGAAATGAGACTAGTATGGTTTGAAGTTGGAAGATTTGCACATACTATTTGTATTATTACTGTTAACGTTGTATAAAAAAGAACTGACCCAATCAATGCACTGTCCACAAAATATGTATGTTTATATTGGAAAAAATAAAGGACTTAATACAAAAAAAAAAAAGACAGTACATATTAATGTACATTCACAGCAGCTCAGAGGTGTGGGAAAAACAGCAGAATCCTATTTAAATTGGGGGGGGGGGAGAGGGGGGAAGCAAAGGGCTCCATTCTGCAATTCTCTCTAGAGAGGAAAGTCCTCAAGGCAACAAGGCCAAAGCTGCAATGGGGTTTGGGAGGGGTGGCTGGAATTGTGCAAAGGTTATTATGACGTGGAAGCTATTGTGGAGGTGCTTGCAACTTTATAGGATTTGCCCCATCCCAGACGGAGTAGCAGTGCCCTTACTTTGCTGAGGAGATCACCACCGAGTGTTTGTCCGACTCCAGGATCTTCGCCAGGTGCAGGGCCACCGAATCAGCGTAGTGAGAGATATGAGCCTAAAGGAAGAGAGGCCACTGTCCCTTAGGCCAGTCCTTCATGAGGGCCAGGCAAGGACACGGCACACACACACACCCTCAAGCAGGCCACCTGCCAACCTGGATGGTGGGGTTTTCGCTGTCCTCTTCCTCGAGGGCGGGGGGTGACTGCTTGGGGGCCTCGTAGGTCAGGACGCTCCACCTGCAGGGGAAGGGAAGGGAAGGGGGTCTGCAGTGCTTCCCACCCAGGCAGGTGGAGGTGGGAGGGGCCTCAGGGCTGAAATGGCAGGGCCTGTTCCCCTCCCCCCCAGACAGGAGCTAAATGTCCTCCTTGGCCCCTCCCTGCATCATTCAGCCCTTGGCCCTCCTTTTTGGGGAAAGCTGGGACTGAACCCCTGCTTACCGGTCCAACATTTTTGTGGTGGCACGCTCCAACTTCTCCAGAACCTGCAGCAACTGTGTATCATCATCGCAGAGGCTGCCCCAGCCCAGCACCCGGGCCAGGTCATTCCCGGTGCCCAGAGGCAGGACACCAAGCTGGCACTGCAGAAACACAGGGGGTGGGTGGGTGGGTG
>JANHFT010006606.1:0-13146 GCA_032467955.1 Pseudoxenodon macrops | reverse complement strand
AATCCACAAAAAAGATGGTGGCCTCCAGGGAAAAGAACCGGTTCTAATGACGTCACCAGCTGCCCCCAACCTACTCTGCTGCTACATGGAAAATGCTCATTCTTCAAATCCCAGCCTGAGGAAATGCTTGGCTTTGTTTGTTTTAAACCATTTCCTTGAATTGGATTCTGGCAAAATCACTTCACAATTGACCTTGGTCTGAAGATGAAGTTTTACACACAAAAAATGCAGCTCACTTTCCTTCCTAAATTTCGATCCTCTTGGAACCATCCCAGAAGGGCCAAAAGAGTTGAGATGGAGTTGGTGACTGATGGAAGCCCCCCTTGAACTAAGAGGATAGAACTTCACAGCTGCAGCCGCTATCATGACTTTTCTGAGCCTTCTGTGGCCATTCCTGCACAGTCTCTTCTCCCTCTGATCGTCTTGTATGGACTTCTGTGCACACCTGCTTGTCCTACCTGGTAACGCTTATAGGCTATCAAATTAAAGTGTTGCTCCTTCTCTGACAGCAGAACAGCCCAGACTCTGGACATAATGTTCGGAAGCATCTGCCATGAATGTAGACCAAGCACACGTTGCATTCTTTAGAAAATTCCACTAGGAACTTGCCTCTCAACATTTTGGTGTGAAATATTTCTCAGACTTTTATTAAATGCAGAAATGTCTGTGAAATACACTGATTTTCAGATTTCCTTCATCTTGGAGGACAATCATGGAGCAAAGTTACAGCTCATTTGTCAGCATGCTGAGAGTGAGGACACAATCCCTAGCAAAGATTGGAAAAGAGCTTTCTTTGCCTTGGACCTTAGAGACTCCTGCCATCCAAGTAGACAATGCTGGGGTACTGGGATAACAACATTGAAGGTGCTAATCTCTACTGCTCTGATAACTGATATTGTGAATTGACTATGTCAAATGGATCATCTTTGCCAGAGCTGCTCTTGCTCCTGCTAGCCTGGTGTCACTAGGACTGTGTTCTCTCCTGCTGCCCCATACAGGACTTGCCCCATCCGTGCCATTACATTAAAAAGGCTGCAGTGTGCTGGATTGTAAAGAGGATATTTGCGAGGGCTCCTCCTTGCTCATCTTGGCATTGAAGAAGCCCAAGAAAGCTGTTCTTCCCCTCTGAGAACTAAAAAGACATTCTCTTCTTTGAAAACAGGTTCTCTTTCTTTAGAATGAGGACTAGTAAGCAAAATAAGCCAAATTCTCCCTCAAGTCCCACTCAACCTGGAAAGTGTATGAAGATGGCCATCTCAGGGTTTGGGCAGTAAGACTGAGGGGGCTCTTCAAGAATGTTTCTCTGACTTCCCTTGGCTCCACCCTACTTTAGGGGCTACCATTTTCTGTAGGGAAAACCTCGTCCAAGTTAAGTTTGACTTTATTGATTTCTTCGATGTAATTTCTTGGTGATAACGAAGCAGCAGCTGGCCATTTGCTTCCTTCAAATGTGTTTTGCCTTTGCAGTCTTCCTTATAGATCTGGGATTTTCTGATGATCTCCCATCAAAATACTATTCAGACACTGCTCACTTTAGGTGAGACAAGGTTGGTGTGGGGTACCACTTGAGCATTGGAGTGGTCTCCAAAACTAATCCTCAGACACACCTCCATTTCCCTCTTTCAAATAGAAGGCTGCTTCACTCAGAGAAGACATTCTATATTATACCACATGGTTAGTTTCTACCCAGGCTGTAATACCCAGCAAGAGGTCAGATAAAGTCACATAATAAATAAACACAATCTTTTAATGAGCATTCAAAGGATTTTAGGGTCAGGAGAGTTTTACTGACAGAGGGATTTATGCAACATGCCCAACTACAAATTAACTGATTTCATTTGTCTGGGTTACTTTGCATATCCAACTATGTCATTCACTTAGTGGTCCGTGTTATTACCGTGTTTCCCCGAAAATACGACATGTCCTGAAAATAAGGCCAAGCCTGATTTTTGGGGTGGGCGTAAATATACGCCCTCCTCTGAAAATAAGTCCTAGTGAAAGGGTGGGTGTGGCCAGCACAGGAGGCAGCCGTTCCCTTCCCTGGTCATCTCAAGGCTACTGGCCCCTTAACCATGGCCCACTCAGCTGATTGAGCAAGGGCCAGGAATTCTGTCTTGGCTACATGCAAGAAATTTTTCTCTCCTCCAAACTCCGCCAGAAATGAGTCTTCGTGAGACTCATTGTGCTGGCGCTGTGTCATGGAGCGAAATATTTCTGCTGCTGTTTTCCTTATGGGACAGACTGTGCTTTGCTTCTATTGTAAGCATGTATGTCCCACAATAACCTGTCCTTTTCTCAAGCAGAAACAACCAGGTGTGGGCAGATTCCAATGGGCCACATGGCTTTCTGCCTCATTGTAGCAGGAGCCTAAGCAACACCTGCGGAGCGCAAACCGTGGTCGCCACTTGCTCCATAGCCACAAGGTGAGCTGCAGAATAGAGGGCCCCTTGGCTGTAAGGTTGCCTAGCACTGTGGGCAGAGCTGGGGCTAGCAAGTGCATTGGAAATATATCCAGGCGCTCAGAGAGACAGAACTTCTGGCCCTCGCTGGATCAGCGGATCCTCAGGCCAAAGTTAAGGGGCCAAGCAGCCATGAAGTGATCACACTCGCTGCCTCCTACACCTAAAAAAAAGACCCCCAAAAATAAGGCCAAGCACCTTATTTATCGGGGAAAGACAGTAGAGATGTATGAACAAATATTGTGTATGTTAAAAAGTCTGCATAAATCCTTAAAAAATGACAAAGAGGCAAAGGGATTGTTTAAAGATACATAAATGAATGTAAAAGCTATTCAACAATTGGGGAGAAAAGAGAGACTTCCGGTTTTGCTTTCGGCGAGATCAGAGCTGGGACTGCAAGCTCTGCAGCCAGCTTCGAACTCTCCACACCCGAGGGTCCGGATTGGGACCATAACCCCACTGAAGAGAGGGTGAAGCAAAGGGGGCTGCCAGGAAGGTAGAGGGGGAGCATCCCCCCTCTTGAGCTGGAAAACCCCCTCAGCCGACGGCATGAAGCAGCAGCAGCAAACATGGCTGCCTTGAAGCCGAAAGAAGACCAGAAAACCTAAGACAGAGCAGTAGGGGAAAAGTGATTGGCTTGTGATCTGGGCAAAAACGTTCTTAAAAAATAAATAATAACCCCAAGAAATATGAGGGGAAAGAATATGGAAGCTAAGTGCTAGCAGCAGAACAATCACAGTAAAAGGGTGTGAAGAGAACACTTTTAAAGAGGTAGAAAGAAAACCTTTTTATCTGAATGTTTAAAAGAAGATTCTGGAATTTTCTGGAAGAATCATAGATTTTTTAACCATGCTTTATTATATAAACCTTTATATAGCTAGGTAGACATGTTTTAAGCTATAAAACATGGTTTATAATTATAGTACAATGACTAGGTGCAAGAATTGCATTATTTTCACTTAGTAAGCTTCTAAGATAGTTAACCTCCTGGTTATCTGTCACATTTATCTATGGGCAAAGCAATGAAGTATCGCTTTATTGTACAGACAAATTAATATTTCAAGTCCATTTTAGTAATTTTCTAAATAGGAAACAGTCTCAGATGGTATCACATTTTTAAGCCTATGCAGATGTTGTGTTTATTATTACAGATGTGAGTTTTAATTTGACCTAGAGCATCAACAATATCACCGCTACCATCCTCCATAGTGGTACACAAGTTTAAATGATAGCCTCGTGAACAGAAGGTATTTGATAATGGATCTCTGACTGCCCCATTTATTCTTAGAAGATGATTACTTAACTAGGAATACATATGACAGGACAAAATCAAAGTATAGTTCCTGCTGTACAACAGATGCATCAAAACATCACCTATAGGCAAAGATTATCTGATACTTGAAAATAAATGTAATCTGTTTGTGTGTAGAATATTTTCAAGATCCCAAAATATGATATATGTTCTTTTACAAAGAATGCAATTAAAATAATATCTATATACACACTGCAAATGTAGTACAGATAACACATTCATTTAAGCCCATTTATGCACATTAGTAACACACCATGTGGCAGAAAGACTAGGACTACAAGAAGACCCCTTGGCGATTTATTTTATATTAAATCCCTAATGGCCTCTCCTTATCTTTGCAAAAATATGCACAGAAGTCCAGACTATGCAACCATTGAAGTGAATGGTTATTTATTTGCTAAACAAAAACCCTATGTTTAATGTTCCTTAGACATAAGGTAGTCTGCAAAAGTCACATTCCTACAGCTCCATAAATCATTTATTTTTCGTATCCTAAGTTTTTGTAAGAAGCATCTGGAGAATTTTGTTTTTACAAAGTCTGAAATTTCATGTGCCATTATTAAAATATTAAAGAGTACCTTACTTTTATTGGGTTCTAAATTGAAATTGAATTTTTATAATCAGTCCATAAAGTAGCATTTGTACAATCTAGAAATTATTAAAACTCTTTGTAATGATTTTAACTGGGTATCCTAGGGCAATAATTTTTGAACCAAGGTACCTCAAATGGACTAATTTATAGAATACATCCAAAATCCAGAACCCGTGACTCCTGTGGAATTGAAATTTGGCAAGTTTTACAAAACATTTTAGGACATAAAACATATGAAACATTTAGGACATAATACGAAATATTAGATATATCTATCTAATCTATCTCTGAAATGATGACCCAATGGGTCACAGGTTGTCTAGCTGTGATCTAATACAAGGCCTCTCGTGTGATCTGAAAATTTAAATCTTCTTATGTCCAGCTCAGCTCCTGGTGATTTTATGTTCATACAGTTTTCTTCTTCTTTCTTCACAGCAATTGTCTATGTCTTTCTGCAGTGGCACTCAAGAACAATTTTTTACCAGAGATTTTTACTTCTATTTTTCAAAACATCCCATCAATATTAAACAGACCTATCTGACAAATTTATATTTTTTTAATGTCTCTCCAAAAATATTTAAAACCAAACAGAATGGCAGGTATCAACATTGCAGTTCAATCTATAATGTTTAGCAACATGCCTAATAACAAATAATTTTAAATTCCTAGGAAATAAATATGCCAATCACAGTATGTGGTGCATATATCTTACCATGTAGCAGATACCATTATGATAAGTATGTATGCAAGAATAAATCAATCACTGATATCATGCATTTCTTTAATGGGAAAAGCTGAAAATAATACATTATCTGGGTGAACACATAATCTTTTTCTTTTTTTCAAACAATATTTAATCCATGTATCCAATTATTTTTAAGCAACTATATTGTGGCTACATTGGCAAAGAAGATCTGCTGATACCCATAACTTTCTCTGCTTAGTTAGAGAACATGCCCCCAACAATTGAAGAATTGTCTCTGTATAATAGCAGTTGTACTATTACTATAATACTTCAACCTGGACAACCACAGGTAAGGATGGAGAGATTACAGATTATGAGACTACAGATTATGAGTGTATTATAATATTAAAACTTTGTTTTACCAATGCTGTTAGGCCTGAAAAGTCTGGATTAGTTTTTCTGGTCCTTATTACTTTCAAAACTTTAATTGGAGATGATAGAGGTTTATCTGGGACTTCTTACATGGAAACATGTAGCCATGTCTCTTTGTAAGATTAGGGTTGGGTTACCCTTCTTTCATTACTATCCTGTTATGTGTAGGTAGACATACACAGAGAAAATATTAATAAGATGATAAATCCCAGCCATAAATCACCTATGACATGAGTGTCAAACCCGCAGTATCACTTTGCCGTCACATGATGTTTTGCAATGTTTATTTCCCTTTGCGGAACTGAGGTGGGCGTGGTCTGAGCATGACGCATCCAGCCCGCGGGCTGGCAGTTTGACATTGCCCTATGGCAATGCTTCCCAAACCTAGGTAAATTAAGCCAAACTGGATAAAGCTGGTTTTTCTTTGGGTAACAACACACAAACCCATTATTTAATTTCTACAGGACATTAAAGAAGGACTTTCTGATAAATGGTTTTGGGTAATGAAGGCAAATGTTTAGGAATCTCCGCTCTATTGGTTTAATTATGAAATGCACCTACCAGGCCTTAAGGGGCTTTCTGTAATCTAGGGTCTTGACAGCCATACATAAAATGATTCAGGCCTTGTGTTGTTTGAGGATTGTTTGAGTATATATTTCAAATGTCCAAACTAGAAAAGGCTATTCTAGAATATTAACAACACAAATTAAATCAAAAGAAATCCATCAACAATTTTAAAAATCCGTATATCTATAATATAAGAATAACTTCAGGTAATTTCTGGTAAAAGCCTCCATTTTGATTTTTCCTTACCTCCAAATTGATATATATGGTACTAACGGCTACTTTTATTTCCCCATCTGACACCTCTTTGAGATCCTTGACCAAAGCTTCCTCAATCCTCAGCTCTGTGGAATAGATAGAAAACTATTCATTTTTGCTTAAAATATAGTATTAAAGTATAGTGTGTGTGTGTGTGTGTGTGTACATGCACAAGAGAAGGAGTAAGATTCTTATTTTTCTTCCAAGAAAACATGATAATTCAAAAGCCTTTTGATATCAACAAGATTCATCTATACTTGGTCAATCTGAGATAAAACTAGATGACCAAAAGTACCGATCAATACAAATGTAGCAGGAACCTATTGGAATATAGTTCCTTTCTAGGCAAGACCAATTTCTGTAATATAAGGATTATGATATAAGGAACGAAGGAGGAACAACAGCTTTACAGGAATTTCACATTTACTCTGTAATCAGATCATATTTATTGTTTAATCTTTTACTCAGGTATGTTTTCATGTAGAGATTCGGTGAATAGCAACCCATTGCAGGGAGAGAAGCAGTAGCATTGGGGAACAGAGCATGTGGAATCCATGTTGTGTTTGTATTTCAGGAGCTTGAGACCTGGCTTTCAATATATGAAATATATGATCTACTGTGTATGTATATCTATACCAACTTCCAGGTATTCACCCAAATTATTATCCTCTGGCCCATATATCATGGAAACATTTTGATCAGTAGTGGGTTTCAATTTTTTTTACTACAGGTTCTGTGGGCGTGGCTTGGTAGACATGGCGTGGCTTGGTGGGTGTGGCTTGGTAGGCATGGCAGGGGAAGGATACTGTAAATTCTCCATTCCCACCCTACTCCAGAGGAAGGTTACTGCAAAATCCCCATTTCTTCCCGATCAGCTGGGGAGGCAGAGAGTAAATGGGTGCCGGGCCAGTCAGAGGTAGTATTTACTGGTTCTCTGAACTACTCAAAATTTCCACTACCAGTTTTCCAAAACTGTTCAGAACCTGCTGAAACCCACCTCTGATTTTGATACAATAAAAGAACATGCACTCTTTTCTAAGCATTTTCAGAATTGCTGGTTCAAATGGACTGATACTGAGCCAACATAAAATAAGCCAAATATATGGAGTCATATCGCGTAACAAGTGTTGTTTAGAGTATAGCCAACATTCAGACTAGGAACTAAATCAGAAATTACTACTCATTATTCTAATAAAGTTAAGATTCCGGCAGACATTTAATGAGAAAGTATCAGACAGCTCAAACAAAGAATAAAGGGAAAAATTAAAGCAATGCTGTACCATCGGCATGCAGCTGTGCCTCCTGAAGGAAGGTGATGATGTCTTTTCGGGTTGAAAGTTCTGGGAATTTCTCCTCCAAACATGAAAGAACTTCTTCCTCTTCTTCGGGAATCTTAAGGACATCTTCATCCATGACTTTTGAGAGAATGCTCCCTGAAGTTTTTTTTTTTTTAAAAAGAAAATAGTTTTTTTTTAAAAAGACAACTATTACAATTAACTAAATAATGTAAATAATTATTAAAGAAATAGATATCCTTTCTTTTCATTCTTTATTATTTCTAATAGTTTCTGTTCCTGCAAATTATCTTCTCACCACAAATCACCCTTTGCGTTTAATCTGAAAAAATGAATCTCCAGAGCCATAGTCCAGGGAATACAGGTAGTCCTTGATTTACGACCACAATTGAGCCCAACATCTCTGCGGCTAAGTGAGACAGTTAAGTGAGTTTTGCCCCATTTTACCACCTTTCTTGCCACAGTTGTTAATTGAATCACTGAAGTTGTTAAGTTAGTGACGCAGTTGTTAGGTGAACCTGGCTTCCCCATTGACTTTGCTTGTTAAGAGATTGCAAAAGGGGATCACATGATCCCAGGACACCGCAGCCGTCATAAATACTGCACTTGCCAGTTGCCAAGCATCTTAATTTTGATCATGTAATCATGGGGATGCTGCAACACTTGTAAGGGCGAAAAAACGGTCATAAGTAACTTTTTGCAGTGCTGTTTTACTTTGAATGGTCTCTAAATGAATGGTTGTAAGCAGTGGTGAAATCCATTTTTTTTTAACGTAACGGTTCTGTGGGCATGAGTTGGTGGGCGTGGCGTGGCTTCGTGAGTGTGGCTAGATGGGCATGTCAGGGGAAGGATATTGCAAAATCTCCATTCCCACCCCACTCTGGGGCCAGCCAGAGGTGGGATTTGCCGGTTCTCCGAACTATTCAAAATTTCCACTACCGGTTCTCCAGAACCTGTCAGAACCTGCTGGATTTCACCCCTGGTAAAGAATGATCTAGACCTTTCTCACTCATAATGTGGAAAAAAGATAAAGACAATGTTGTAGCACATTGAAGGATAAATGTCAAAAGGATATCACAAGAACGTTATGAGCAAAGGCCAGTTCCAATGGTCTATTATAGAGAGAATAGACTTTGTCAGAAATATACAGGAGCCGTAGGCAAAAGGGCACACACATTAAGTTCAAACAATGAGATTACATTTGGCAAATCTCTCTCTATTCATTGAATTATTTAAAGGAAGAGGATGTACAACATAGCCAGAATTGCAAGCTTCTGTTTTTACTGCATAACCAAACTCAATAAAAAATAGTTTTAGTCTTCTTGTGGAGTTGATTTCTTGGTCTGATCTATCTAGTGGGGCTGACCCCTGTTGAGTTAAACAGAGTCAATTCACCCATCTACAGTAGCTTGCTAATTTAGGTTGATAACTTCTGTCTCATTTTTGCACCGCCAAAACAATATTAAAAGGAGGTGTGATACAACAGGTCCCCCAGTCAATGGCTTTTCAAGCATGGTGCGTATGAGTGAGCTAAATTTGACTTCGTGGATTAAAATTGTACCGTACAGGACATCTAAAATCAATATAAGGATAATTATACAGTACCTAAAATCAATATGATTTTAAGATCTTTTTTCCAAACTGTTGCACAAAGTTTTTGATTCTTGCGTTTATAGTTGTCCTGTGGAATTTTTATAACACCTGATGATGAAATCCAGCAGAATCTCCAGTCATGGGCAAGGGGTTGGAGTGGACTAGAAAACCTCCAAAGTTCCTTCCAACTGTTTTATTCTGTATTCTTTGTTCTAAAATCTGATGGATTGACACAGCCCTTTAAGAGAAACAGCCCTAAGAGATAAACCTACTGAAAGTAAAAGTAGAAGCAGCAAATGTTGATGGATTACATGTGATATTCATTATTATTTCTACATCATTTGTTTGTACACCAATAAAATTGCCACTGGCCAGCCGTAATTTAATACACTGTAGGAAGTTAGCACCCACCCCTCTCCTAGAAGAATGGAATATTCTAGGAAATATTAAAAAGGCAGAATATTATATTTCCCTGGATGAGAAAAGGAGAAACATGTTTTTATAGACAAACCAGCTTCCTGCAACTCCATGCCCCACCCTTCAGCTCCAGGGTGATCGGACTAAGACATGGCTCTCAGGACATGATAGGATTAGCCCTCTACCCATCTCATCACATGGCCACCTGGGAAGATTACACCACCCAGCAAGATTTAACCAAGCTTGGGACTGAAGACAACCTACAAAGTTACCCCTGTGTGGCCCCATGGGAGTCTGACAACCAATCAGAATACACTTCTTATACAGGAACAGAAAGCTCCAAGGTGGGGCCCCAAGAGAGGGTATACATCTCTCTGTCTTTCTCACCCATGTGCTCTTTTGGGCCCAGGACCTCAAACCATGTGGTCTTGTCCACCATTAAACCATCTTTCCAAGCAGTTTCCATATTTTCAGTATCTTTCTTCCCACATGGAACTGAACCCAGATGGACATTTCTTCCAACAATTTGGCACCCAAAGATAGGACTCCAAGCTAACCTAATCAATGGACCTGGCCCAGGTAATCCTCCCTTTCCGGCACAGACCCCATTGAGTCTCTGGGTGAGTTTTCCTGGACCTTGGTCATTTGGAACAAAGGTTTTGAAGGGGTTTTGAGTGTTGAATTCAAAGGCTGCTTGGAAAGAAGAATGGAATGGAAAAGTGAATGAGAGAGTTGAACTTGGGCAATGGGAAGTCACTGAACAAAGCCCTGTGTTAGAAGGAGCTCTTACCTCTGGAAGCAAGCAGAGGTCCTTCTGGACTCTCCTGTGTCTGAAAACTGTGAGCGAGGAAGAAGCCGGTAACAAGAGATGTCCATACTCACTGCAGGGGCAGTGCAGTCCTCCTAGTCCCCTTTTTCGTCTGAAAACTGCTAGGCAGGAGAATCCCTATAGGAGTTGTCCATACTGATAGGGAACCAGCATCTTCCTGGACCAGCTTTTTGGTGAGAAAGCTGCAGGCGGGGTGGTTATCTCACTCGGAGACTCAGTTCGCTGGGACCAGGCAAAGCCAAATTGAATCCCTAAATTGGAAGGGAAACATGGGATGCTCTAGCTCGAGGGTCAGGGTAGGCTCCCGGGAGAAGATTTGCTTGATGCCTGGGACAAAAAGAGGCAGTTGCCTGTCAAGGTGGGCATGAGAAAAGAAAAAAGGTTGTGTAAAGACTGGACTTTGCTCAGGGAGGAGATGAAGCTGGAAAACCAATTTGGCTAAGTAAAGGTACTTAAAAGGGAAGGGAAATATATGAGTAGGAAAGTTGGGTTTTTTGCTTGCTTGTTGTTTGTTTCTCTTTCTTCCTCTTTGTCTTCCATGCAGCCATGTGATATGTTTGTTAAGATTTGTGCCTTCCCTAATTTAACTGAGATCTATGGTGGGAGTGACCTCTGTGTGTGTGTGTGTGTGAACCTCAGAGTTCTGTTTCCTTCTTTGTCCTCCTTGTTTGTTTGTTTGTGTGTGTGTGTATGTTTGTGTCTAAGTCTTATTGTGCCCTCAAGGTAATTGTAACTGTTAAATGTATCTGACCCCTACAGACATGAATTTTAAATTGTTAAAAAAAGTTTGAAGCAATAAGAGAGGGGGGGGGGACTTTGTCCTGTCTTTGTCTGGCCAACAAGAACAGAGTAAAAAGAACTGTTTGTTTTATTGTATTTTTTTCTCCTTCCCTCTCTGTACTCTTAAGTACAGCCCAAGTTTATGAGGAAACATTTTAAGTTCATTTACAAGAAAAAAATCATTCTTGCATTTACTGTGTTTTTAAAGGATTTTTTTTCTGTCCATTCCTTTTCTGAAGCATGTGAATCCAGTTTTCCGCCCCCCTCATCTGTGATGTTCCCATTTTGTTGAAACTAATTTATCTGTTTAATAATGGCAGTACTGATATGTTCCCCCCTCAGACTCGACCTGCAAGCTATCTACCCCCCTCCATCCCCCCAATCTTTAATCCTTTTACAATGCCTTTCCTGGGAGGATCACTCACAAAAGGGGAGGGGGCTTTGTTCTCATATATTTTAGCCCTGCACAGATGACTCTGCAACCTGTGGAAGCAGACAACCTGACCCAGATGCTGCCTCCAGAGGAGACCTCCCATTCATAGAGCCAGGAATTGGGTTTGGATCCAGTCTTCCACTAGAAAGTCATCATAGCAACCAGAGTGGAGCAGACTTTCCCAAACCTGACTGACCACCCTTATCACCATGCCAAGCCTAACAGACTTGAAAGAGAAGACCCTGAGATGGACGAGGAAAGACTAAAAGTCTTTTCAAACCCCAAAAGGCAGCTCTAAAGACTATGGGGGAGGGTGGAAATTTATTGTAAGGTTTTCTTTCTTGTCTCATATACATTGTAATCAGTTAAATGGATTCTGGAGGATTGCATTTGGGAGTTTGTCCAGAATGTTTTATTGCCTGTATTGTAGAACTAGCTGCATACACACATACACACACATACTCCATTCAGAATCAGACTGAGATTATCCCAGACTGAGATTATTGCCCACACAGAGCTCTTCCTAGGTTGATTTTTGCTCTGTGGCACTAAGGCCCAGTCTTATCTCCCTGCTAATTCCATGGGGGAGGGGGCATCCCCCTCAGGCAATTCCCTCACTGAAGTAGCAGAGAAGAGACCTCCAAACCCCAAGCCCTGATTGCGACTCACAAATGATGCTGCCCAGTTGCTCAGTAAAGCAGGATAAGTTGCACGGGTGGTCTCAGGAGTAGGACTCCCAGGGCTCATTCTTTGTAATTTTTAAAATACTAAATAGACTGGATTGCACAATAGCTAACCTCAATTTGGCCTCATAAACCCTGGAAACTAAGAGCTGAGGCGTCCCTTGGAAATGGGCAGCCCAATTCAAAGGGAAACCATGGCTGTGAAGAACATTGGCACTCGTGCTTGCTGGACCTGACTGGAAGCTCACAGAAAGTGCATCAAACATCTGAAAGTAATTGGCACGGAAAATTGGATACTGTCAATTTCTTTCCAGGACTTTCCCCCCGGCTGCTAGATTTTCATGGTTCAAAGCTTTTGGGAGCCACTAAAGGAATCCTTTTCTGTTGCCTCTATCAATGCCTTTCCGTGTCCAGATGGACATTTCTTCCAACAGTCTCCTGTATCATATGATTTTGAAAGCCTGATGACATGAGGCTGATATGACTGGGAACTAAATGGTCCAAGTACTGATCAATTTGGGGAAACATCTGGATTTTGTTCTGATTCGTTCCTCTTGGGATTCAGAAACAATAAACTTTACCCATATTAAACCTTGCTGACATGTTTATTCTAATTTTTCAGCTTTAACCTATCCATATGACAGTATGGTCTGCTCCTAGAAGTATCTCTATGATACTTTCTGCCTTTTATTTATGACTAAAAATTTGATTGGATTCATTGTTTTGGCTTCATGAGTCCTTGTGGTGCGACCGGAACAATCTGGAACTGAACACACTCAAAACTGTAGAAATGGTGGTAGACTTTAGGAGAAAC
>JANHFT010006605.1:51154-67606 GCA_032467955.1 Pseudoxenodon macrops | reverse complement strand
CCCCTGCCCCCCTGGTCCAGAGCGAGCAGAACGGCCGTCTTCCTGGGAAGGTGGACGGGGTGGAGGTGGGGGTGGGGGGGCCGCTACAAGTAGGCCTCCGCCACCGGCAGCTGCTTCCCCACCCCCGTCAATACCCGGCCCGTCTCTTCGCCGCAGCCGCGGTCCCTCACGCCCCTGCCCCTTAAGCGTTCCGAGGCCTTGCGAGAGAACGACGGGTTTACCTGGGCCTTGGTGCCCGGCCTGTTCCGCCTTAGCACAGCCGTCCCCTCCGCCATGACCATAGTGACAGCGAGCGGCGCCAGGACCCGGATGCGGCGGCGGCAGCAGCAGCTACCCAACAGGCGGGGAGGGGAAGAAAAAAAAAAAGAGGCGGAAGACGCGCGGAAAGACGCGAGACGACGACGAGGCCGACTTCCCCCGAGGGGCGGGGAAGGAGTAGAGGGGCAGAAGAGCCCGCGGGGATTCGGAGAATTACGTAGCGTCCTACGTCAGAGGGGCGGGACTAAGGAGGGGACTTGGTGTGGGACTGATAGAGCGGGCGCTGCGGAGGAAACAGCGCCCTCCAGTTCGGCGGAATAAGTAAAGGGAGGAGGAGGAGCCGAATACGTGAATACGCAAAGGACATCGGAAGGGGCGGGGAAAGCTTAACTGAAAGGCGAGTAGGAAGCAGGGAAGTGGCGCGTGCATTGAGAGCTTGTCGGGGCGGGAGGAGTTTGAGAGCTTCCCGCAAAGAGGGCGGGGCGTCTCCTGGGGAAGATCTTTCGGGTGGACGCGTCTGTCGTTATGCGCTGGCGTTATGCCCTTGAAGCTGGGGAAATTTGCTCACGTCAGGGGTCGCTTACTCGGCTAGCGGCCGCAGAAAAAAGACGCCCCTGATCAGACGGCCCCCTTATCGGCCGGAGATGCGGAGCGCTGAGCCCTTCTCCCTCAGGGAGAGGCCGCTCCCCATTCGTTTCCTGTTTTGAACGGAGAGCGACCAAGTGGGCGAATAGTAAACCTTTACACAGAATTACAGATGTCCATGTACTGTTACTTCTGTATGACAACGACGAGTTCAGAAAAGCTCGCGCCAAGTTAACCGACGTTGCCCCGAAGGACGAGATTTTGCAGCCCTTCGGAAGCCCCATGGGGAGGAGAGCCTTGTGAAGTGCTCCGGGGCAGCTGTTCCACAGGAGGGGCTCCCGAAGAAAGCCTGGCTGCGGATTCCCTGTGGATGGCATCCCTTAGGGGCTGATGGGCCATTTGTGAGCCGCAGGCAAATCTGGAGGGTGGACCTCTCTCTCCACCCAGCAGTTTGTCCAGCATGGGCCTGAGATGATGTGCTGAGAGGAGAAATGAGCTTGTCCATACAGAGACTATCATTGCTATCATTGTACTCTGGAATAGGATCTTCCCAGTGATATCAATGCCCATTCTTCTGGTATTCCAGAAGATCCTTAAGATCTGCCTCCCTCCCAGGCCCTTGATGGAGCTGCGTATTTGTGAAGCTCCTATGGTATCATGTTTTTATTATGATAAGTTTTTAATCTGGACCAACATTTTGTTTCATGCTTTTAACTCTTCTAATTGTTTCTGTATAAGATGCCCAGAGCCTTTTTGGGAATAGGTCATAATAAATGTAATAAATAAATGTTAAATGTAACAAGTGCTAAAGCAGCACCATAATGAACACATTAGCAAGAAATATTTTCACTATACAGATAGGTTTTATTTCAAGGTCACAATACCATTTGAGAAATGTTGCATTTATTAAGAAAATAATTATTTACATGATGGAACAAAAGCATTTGAGCACTTTTTCTGGAATGACAACTTCATGATAATGCCATCGTATGAACTTCTCAATCAAGATATTTTCCAAGAATATCACCATCTCTAAATATGAAATAGTCCTGCAAATAGAGAATATAAATTAGCATTTACTAAAGACAAAAAGTTACTAGTTCAGAGGTCAAGGCAATTATGTTGTTCCAGCAGAGAAGGATTTACGAGCACATAGTGAGATTAGTGTTCTGCAAATAGTGAGGCAAGGACATGCCCTTTACATTGTTATTTCTTTGAAAACTGAGGAGAGAAGAGATAATTGAAACTAAATTCCCTTAAGATAGCCGTCATCTGGACTGAAATATTCCAATTTTAAGCAGACTAAATTACAAGTCCTATCCGCACTCTTACTGCATACAAGATTCCCCACTAATAGGCTAATTCCAAGCCTGAATTCGACCTATTTTATCAATATGCTACATATACAACCAAAGCCCAGTTTTATCTACAACAATCTCATGCTATTCTATGTAAAGTTATGTTCTCTAGGGATTATCTTGCAACCCAGCATACTATTACCTGCATGCACCAGTGTGAAGATACTTGCAGTGTGGTGACACACTCATGAACGAAATTAACGAAGTGGTGTTTGGATATGAAAGCAAGGATAATTTACAAGGATAGAAAAATACGGAAACTAAATGATACTAAAGTAAACACAAATCTAGATTGTATGTCCTTTACTTTGTTTAGTGCTTTTTTTCAGTTTTGCTTTCTTCTTCCTTTTGCATAAAAGGTTCCTTCTGTGAGGAAGAGGTGAGGGTAGTGTGGTGCAAAAAGAGTTGCAAGGACTTGGTGAAGGGAGCAGGCCCAAAGGTTGTGAGGACACCAAGAGGCGAGAAACGAAGCAAGGAGTGTCTTGAACTGCACTAGGTCTCCCTCACCTGGGGCCCTGTGTTCCACTTAATGATTTAAGCTGTTTAATTGCCAATCAGAGACCAGAGTGTGAAAGTCTTTAAGCAAGGCCAACTCACTTAGTGGCCATCACATGCAACTAAGCATTATGATCATAGATGGAGATATGTTTTCTAAATCCAAAAATACTAGATTACAAGATACCTTCATAACCAAATCTACAAATAGTATTTGTTTATTCTAGACTTCATGTCTGGACAAAGCAGAAACTAAAAATGCAACATTTTAATAAGGAAAAAGGACAAGCATATTAGAAATAAATATGAATATGTGCAGCTAACGACTAGTCAGATAGAAATGGGCACACAGTTGAACACAAAAGCTTGGAATGTTAGGTATTTGAAGACTTGCCATGGTAGCTTTAAAGAAGTGATGTCTATGCATAAACTTAAATATAATTACTTTTTTAAAAATGAAATTGAAAAAATGAACATTTAATGTAAAACTAACCTTATCATCCAATATAACTTTTGTACCACCGTACTCAGGTAGTAGAACCTTCTCACCAACCTTTACACTAACTGGTTGAGTGTTTCCATCCTAAAGGGAAGAATGTGAATTGTAAACATTATAGTACACTAAGAAATATTTTGTGGTAAGAATACATTTTAAATTCAAAGTCGCAAAATCAAATGAAAAACAGTTCCTGGACATGGTTGTTTTTCATCTTGAGAGAAGTTTACTATAAACCAAACCTAACCCAGTGAATTTCATTTTGTATTATCAAACACTGCAGCTTTTAGATGATGTAATTGCATCTAAGTAAACTTATTTGCATTTACTGGTAAATATGTTTCCCCCACAAGGCTTGGTGGTAAGTATTGAAGGGCAACTAAGTAATGACCTTTCTATTAGGGATATGTGGAACGTCTATCCATGGTGCTTATATATTCTATTTCAGATGTTCCAGGATAAGAAGAAACAGGAAAAAAGGGTTGTGAGGGGTTAGAGGTGGTGAAAAAGGCATGTGTGGGCCCAGATGAATGTCATATCAGAATTCAAGTTGATGACTAAGGAAAGGGTAAGGAAAGCAACAAGGAAAATGGATGAATAGGCTGAGCACAAGACAGTGAAGCAGAAAAAAGAGTGATATGCATTTGCTTTATGTCACTTGCTCCTTAAAAATCAAATAGTCCAGTCAAACCTCTGAAACGTGATATGTATGATCCAAGTTCATTCATCTTGCCAACAACCTTAGTTTGTATTCGATGAGCGCAAGGGCATAATTGAAAAAATCCAGAGAAAAAGCTATTTAAATTTCATGATAAAGTGAGTTTGTAATATTTACTGGATTTCTTAAAAAGGAACGTTATCTGTGTGAACAAAGAAAACTAACACCCCCAAAATTGTCAAGGGCTCCATGAACCTAACCTTAGGAACAGAGCTAGTTCTTTAAAGAGACTTTTATAAATTTTAAAGCGCAGAAGTATACGTATCTCCAAGGAGACACTGTTCCAGATGACGGGTGCTTCAACAGAGAAAGTGTACTTCTTCAGTTCTGCAAGAAGACTGAAGGAGCCCAGAGCACACTGAATTTGGCCAAACATACTGGATGGGCAGAAACAATTAAGAGACTGGTGATTTTTTAAATCACCATGCTCTGTGGCATGAAGGGCCTTACAGATAAATTAGACAATCCATGTTCCTTTGGGTCATCACTTCAGATATATTTTCTTACATAAGCAACGATATAGAATGACCATGGGTGGATAAAACAGCAATGAGAAAGCGATTTCTGACTAACTAGACTTCCCCATTGAACTCCTCTGAAAAGTTATGAAAAATATATAATTATAATGTCTGAATTCCTACTTACCTTGCTTTTTGAACCTGATCCAACCGCCACAACAGTAGCTTGTAGCACCTTTCCTTGAGATTTTTCTGGAATCATGATGCCTCCTTTAGTTACTGTCTCAGCCAAACATCTTTCGACCAGTACTCGGTCAAAAAGAGGAAGAAATTTTTTAAATGCCTGTGCTGCCTGTTAAAACAAAACCAGAAATCATCATGAAGCCATAGCAAAAATAATTCGTCACCTATAATATAACTTACGTCTTATATAATTTGCACGGAATACATTAAAAGCTCTGAAAAAAAACCTGATGCTAAAATTACAGTTAAACTAATCTGGCTTCCCCACTGATTTTGTATATCAGGACACAAAAGATGACCAGATGACCCCAGGACACTGAATATGAGCCAGTGGCCAAGCGGCTGAATTTTGATCATGTGACCATGAGGATGCTGCAGCAGTCAGTAGGTGTGAAGAAATGGTGATAAGTCACTTTTTCAGTGCAGTCATAACTTCGTGTCACTAAGCAAATGATTATCATTAAGTATCTTATTCTCTCCCCTAACTTTTCCTTGTCTGATCTAGACAATTCTCCAATCTTCTGCAGAGGGGAGGGAAGAACAGAGAAATTGATCTTTGGCCACTCCAACAACAAATGGAAAGAAATGTGAGTTAATTGTAAAACTTCTGTAGAAAATAATTAACTGCAAGAAAATTTAAGTTAACATTCAACAGTTTAAGCATAGTGAACTTTGGATAGGCATTTGGAAGGCTTGGCTACTACCGGTATTTTACTGTGGTTTTTAAAAATTCTGTAAGTGCTTTATTCAGCTCAGTTAAATGCATCAAATCAGTTACAGTAACTGCAGATTCATACTACCAGCTGTAAATTATCATGCAATAAATATATAGTTAAGTATAAAACAATGTTATGCAATTTACTTGCACAAATAGTAAATGATTTCAAACAGTAACTACTTGTTTCAGTTAAGTGAAAACAAAATAAATCAAAAGGAAGCTTAGCCAATTCATGTAGGATGTTTCTTTCAATACATTCTAGCTGATTCTAGAGCTACCCAGATCATGGCATGGATGGCAGAAATTTCTAGAAGAACCTTCCAGTGTACTCAAGAATCCTCTAGAGGTCACTGTTGCACCAGCAGAAGAAATCTGAGCACCCTGCTCATATAGAATATCCATGGCATGCAAGTAACTGAAAATGGATATAATACTTGTAATATTTTTTTTCTATGGGCTTTTCAGCAAAGTTAGCAAAACAGCCATCCCAAAACACTAATGTGTTTATTATGCAAGTTGGGGCATGCATAAGTGCACCAACGAGCCTACCGTCCCTGTCCCAATGTCCCTTTTTATTCGTATCCTTTTCATGTATTCAAAATTGTTTATACTTTTTATCTGTTATCTTGTATATGCTTGACAAAAATAAATAAATAAAGTAAAACACCTCCAAATATATCCATTGGTGCCTACAAGGAGAATCCTTCTTAGTGTCCTATCCAACTTAACTTTCTGAAAACAAATCCTGCTAGAAGGCTCAAAACTATGCAATTTATTAATCCTGTTTTGAAATAAGATTTCTCTTGCACCAAGAGATGAGAAAGGAAATTAAACATGAATGTTCACTAAAATATTTCCAGCCCAAAGATAATTAAATTCTATTTCCCATGAAAACCAGTTTAAAGCAGCACTTAGAAGTGTTGTTTTTAAATAAAGCCTCTTTCCTCTCTCCCACCATTCTCTCTGGAACCTGTATGTTTTAAAATGGGCGTTAACTACTAGGGCTGCCCTTCACAAAGCATGGGAGCTGGCTCTACACACCAGAGAAATTTCACAGCAACCTTCTTACACAATTTTGTAGTTACAAAATTTCACATAAGAACCACACATACTCAATTGCTTGGCAATGTCCCCCTGAATTCGGTGGGATATTCATTTCGACAAGAACTGGCTGCAGATGCGCTCTGCAAACATGTGTATTTTAAAATCCAGCATAAACAAAATAAAGCTTTTAGGATGATGCCTCAGTTTTAGCAAAAATATTAAATAAAAGGGGGAAAATCTAGGGTTATTGTTGAATGAATAATCCCATCGCACAGGGCACAGTAATGTTCTTAGACGCAAAAGAAATTTTGGCCAATTTATATACAACTTTTTTAGAAGTTAAGTAACATCTCACTTCTGCCTGGTAACCCAGTTATAATTTATATCGAATATTATTAGAGAGGTCTTAGTCATAAGCAATACCACTTTCAAACAATAGAGGTATACGACGAAGACACGTGCAAAATCTTTCCTCCATATAATCTCCCAAATATTTCGGATGTAAATCTTCCCATTTCTGCATTATCGCTTGTTTTAGCTCAAACCAAAAGTTTCACGTTTCGAGCATCTCTTAGGATCCAGCCAAAGGATTCTGAAGAACCAGAGAGCAGGAATAACCTTCCGGTGTCCTCTACCCTTCGGTAGATGTCTACTGAAATCACAGTGGACAGAAGACAGGGTGGAGCTCATGGAGACCCACATCATGCAAGGCCAAAAAAAGGGTCTCAAGGCTCCTTTTCTTCCACTTTCCCTGCTTCTTTTCCACGGGTGACAAAAGGCTGAGCGGCAGAAGCCCGCCAATCACTCACCATGCCGGCTGCTTCCAACGCTTTCCTTTCTGGGTTCCTGCCCCTGCCCCGGCGCGCGCTCCCCTTGCTCTCGGCGGGCAACCCACACGTGAAAGGGTCAGGGAATGCGCATGCGCCAGCCACACCCACTCCAGGGGGAAACTGCTTCCCGTGCCGTCAGGCGGGAGAAACGTTCGGCTTTCTTTTCAAACGTTGCTTTTTATTTCTCCTCGTTCCCTACGAGGTGTAAACTCCTTCACTGTTTCACTCACGCGTCTGCCTCTCCCTGAATTTGGTGCTTTGCCATTCGAACAGGGCCAGACATGCCCGGAAGTGATGTAACCCTGAGTACGACCTTTGGTGAGCATGGGCATTCCAGAAAATTCTGGAAGTACGGAGCCCGGGAACCTGTATAACCATCAGGAATGGAGCCTTGGGAGGAGTGTGGCCAATCAACGCAGGCGGCTCGTTCGAAGGGTGGCTTCTGGAAGCTCCGCCCCTTCCCTCGCGTGGTCTGCCTTGAATGAAGGCCGAAAGGGCGTGGCGCGGAGTGGGCGGGCCCGGCAGAGTTGCCGCTAAGCTGGTTCCCGGGCGCCCTCCCGCGCCAACCTTTCACGTGGGGAAGGAGGTGGGGCAGTGCAAGGGAGGTGAGAGCGCCGCGCTGCTTCCAGCCCCCACGAGTGGTCAAGAGGAGCCGCCTTGTTCGTGTTGCGGTATCTCGCCCGTTGCCTGCGCCCACCACAGGTAAAGCGGGGATCCCGATCCGGGAGGGGGAAACCCAAGGAAGGGATGTGAGAATCGGTGCTTCTTTCACGTGTTCCACTCCCGTTTGGAGGGAAAATGGCCCAGCGCCTGACTTCGATCGCCCTGCGGAAGCGCTGCCCCTTTCGCGCCCCCCCCCCGCCACCTTTGGGTGCGCTTCGAAAAGATGGGATTTGTAGTCCAAGGCATCCAAACGGATGGAAAGGCCGGGAGGCGATTCCGTCAGTGCAAAGGCTGCGGACCGGGGGCGGCTAGATTGCGGGTCAGGCTGATCCGTGGGGGGGGGGGCCGCGCTCGTGAGACTTGGTGCTTAGAAGTCTTCCTCCCGCCAATATATTGGTTGCATTGCGATCAATGGAGACGGCCTCGGCTCTTCCCCGACCGGCCTGGTGTCCGCAGGCGGTGTTTATTAGACTCTCCTGCGGTGGGGTTGGGTAACGGCTTCCAGCGGATCCACGCGGTGGTGGTGGTTCTTTGCTGCTGGAAAAGGAGTCAGGTTAGTGGATCTAGGGGACTTAACGCAGCCCGGCCAGATCTTAGACGGTGGATCTCAAGTTAGAGGCCTGCAATTTGCTAGGCTTCACACACAGAACACAACACGCCCGTGAAGATAAGGGAGGTGGGGGGAGTCTTCTGATGCCCCCACGAGTTTAGTTTAGCAGGTTTTACTGGCTGTAGTACCGCTGTCCGAGTGCTAGGGGGCGCTGCTGCTCTTTTGACCTTGTCCTCCGACCTGGTAAATGAATGAAGCACGTGTGAGGTCCAAAAGATACGCTTGGCTTGCTAGTAGACTTTACTCTCTCCTTTCCCTCACCCTCTTTTGTTTCCCCCCCTTGCATTTTTTCTAACGATAGTGGCTGAGAAACATGCCTTTCATGGTTTGATGTTCTTTTAAGTTGATACCAATCTATACATACCATCTTAAGCCTGTTTCCCAGTGCATTTTGCTCCAAGATGAAATAGGGGGAGGAATAAACGATATCTGTATCATTTATTCATGTATTTCTTTTAAAAATGAATTCTGATAGGCGACTGTTGTGTATTATTACAGTTTAAAGCAGATTATTAATGTTTTTGTGGACGGAGGGGGGGGGCCTGGATTGCGGGTTCTCACAAAATGGTTGCTGGTGTTTCAAACGCAAAATATTCATATAATAGAGAGCAAAAAAAAAACACAACCCAAACTGCTTCAGCCCATCTTCAGGAAGGAACTAAGTTGCTTTATGTAGATGAGCACAATATCGCTAGTACTGACTGTGCTGGTCCAAAATGACTTATTCGGTAGTACTAAATATATTTGTTGGAATTAACATCTGAATCCATATTCCTACCTCCCTGGTTGACAATACAATACATTTTCAAAGATCCTTTAAGAGCCAGTTTGTTCTAGTGGTTAAGGCATCAGACTAGAAACTAGGAGAATGAATCCATCCTTAGACAAGAAATCTGGCTGGATGACTTTGGGCCAGTCACTTCTCTCAACCCAGCCCACCTCACAAGGTTGTTGTGGGGGAAATAGGACGAAGAAGTATGTTCACCACCTATTTATAAAAAAAAGTAAAGTTGGGGTATCAATAAATAATCCTTTAAAAAGTTGTAAGCCAACATGTGTTATCCCTTTTCATGGAAGTGATCTGTGAGTTGAATTCAAGGGCATTGAATTTGGTATAGGTAGTTCTACTGTAGTGATTGATCACACTAGTTATACATGTTCTATAATTTATTTGCCATTTTAAAAAGACAATCCTATTTTGATGAGTTGTTTGTAGCAAGTCACTGCTCAGACCATATAGCTCAACTCTCCTAGACCCATGTTGGGAATGAATTTGGGGTTTCTGGCCCAACATATCTGTTGCACATCAGTTTAGAAAAGATTATTTTGGCATATAGTAGGCATGATTATGATCTGTTTCCATTCTTGATTATGTTGACACTGATTTTTCAATTTTTTATTTATAGAAATGCTGCGTTTACCATCAGTGCTACGTCAACTAAGGCCGGTATCCAGAGCCCTGGCCCCACACCTTACAAGAGCCTATGCAAAAGATGTGAAATTTGGAGCAGATGCCAGAGCTCTTATGTTGCAGGGAGTAGATCTTCTAGCTGATGCTGTAGCTGTCACTATGGGACCAAAGGTATTGGAATAAATAAGTCCAGCACTATGTGGATATTTACTTGTGAAGTGTCTTGATTTGATGAAGAGCAAAATCCAAAGTATTTTTGTGGCTTGATTTTTGTGAAGTGACATATAATTTCAGCAGGAAAATAAAATGCCTTATGTGGAAATCACTGGACTTAAATATATTTAATTTTATGGTACCAATTAGGTTTTGATTAACACTTCTCTATAAAATGTTTTGAAATGTATTTCCCTGTGACATGTTGGAATATGCTGTCAAGCAAGCATATACAACATTCCATATAAATTGAACATTCTTGCTATCAAATTAATAATATAAGATTAAAAAAAAAAACTAGTGAAATTCTCCCCCTGAATTAATAGCCATGTATGAGGTCAGTAAAAGTTACCCTAGTATAATGGGATTATAATATCAACAGCAGGCCCAACTATACAGTTGTATGGATAGTAATATGTACAGGTAGCCCTCAACTTAATGACCTCAATGGAGCCTGGAATTCTATGTGACCTGACTCAATTTTGTCACCATTTTTATATAAGATTGTCAAGTGAATCATTTTGAATAAAAACACTCTTTTAAACAAATACAAACTTGCTCCTTAGCATGATTGTATTATTGCATAGTTCCTTTTGTATGCCAAGTGGTTTTTGTGCACTGTTTTTGCAGATGCATAACCCTGTTTGTGCATAACTTTTTCACATTTAGCCCTGCTAGCACATTTCCATCTCTTATTTACTTGGGAGTTCCAAATATTTTATTTGTTTCATATTCTACAGTAAGACATAATTAATTAAGGTGCCTTTCTGATAAGTCTTAATAGCATTTAAACTAATATATTAATTGCTGTAAAAATATTGCCTAATCATTATTAAGAGATCTGACTGGAACTCTTAATAACTGGAAATTTTATATAAGCCCTGCAGGCCAATGTTTTACCTTTATATGTTATTTCAGGGAAGAACAGTAATTATTGAACAGAGTTGGGGAAGCCCAAAGGTGACAAAAGATGGTGTGACAGTAGCCAAGGCAATTGACTTGAAGGATAAGTACAAAAACATTGGAGCAAAGCTAGTTCAGGATGTTGCCAACAACACCAATGAAGAGGCAGGAGATGGTACAACTACTGCAACGGTACTGGCACGTTCAATTGCCAAGGAAGGATTTGAAAAGATCAGTAAAGGAGCAAATCCAGTGGAAATTAGAAGAGGTAATACAAACCTTCTTTCTGTTGTGAGTTTGGTAAAAGGAGGTGTAGTCAGACTTATTCAAAACTGATTTTTTGAAGTGCTTTCAAATCGGCCATTTTTGTTAGTGCTTCCATAATTATCAAGGAAAAACGAGACATATATTGATATCTGTTACTTTGATAAAGTATTCTATATGTTCTCATATTGTGCAGATTGTATTCTAACTGTAGCTAGGTCATTTGGAGTCATGCAAACTCAAATGTTTACATACCAGTTATAAAGAATATGAGGCTCTGATTTAAATTTCTCAACTTTTGATACAGCACTGTTTCTAAACCCCTCCCATACAGCTGTCTTAAATGACTATGTGTTCATTTCCCTTCATTATTACAGTGCTGGATAATGTTGAATGGAAAAGTGCAAAATAAAGCAGTTTACCTCAGCTTATTCATACTATTTCTTCTGAGGCATAACAGATTTGAACATGGTCGTCATAATAGTAAACTGGTGTCTATTTACTTGAGACAAAATTGTGTATATGTAGCAAGGAGAGAGATTTTACCACAATAACTTTGATATGGGGAGAATGTGAGGACAATAGCTCTGAAATACCTATTTACTGTTAGGTCCGTGGATTATTTAAATGAATACTTTCTGTTTTTCAGGTGTGATGCTTGCTGTGGAGGCTGTAATTAATGAATTGAAGAAATTGTCCAAGCCAGTCACAACGCCAGAAGAAATTGCTCAGGTAATGACATCTCGGCCTTAAGCAACTGATTCTGTTTTTTAACATGCTTTGAAAAAATGGATATATTATTTAGGCTACACCATTTAATACACCTGATAAAACCTAATTTGGGAACATACTCTTTAAATGTGGTGTGATGTCATCTTACCAACTTTTTAAAATGAGATGGGATTTTTTTATTTAGTTTTAATTTCCTAGAGAATGTGATATATAATTTTTTTTTATGTGCAGGTTGCCACAATATCAGCAAATGGGGATAAAGAAATTGGTAACATAATCTCCGATGCCATGAAAAAGGTTGGACGGAAAGGGGTGATTACAGTGAAGGTAAGGGTTGCACAAGTACAACCCTGTGCTCCTTGAATTATTTTGGTCTGTTTTATGATAGCATTTTAAGACTTATTGAGAGCATTTAAAGAAATGTGAAGTATGATGTTTAGGATCCTTCATAGTATTTGTTAATAGAAGATTTAGGTTGAGGAATAAGATGCACATGTTATGTACCAAAATTAAAAAGCTGGGTTTGGTAATTTCAATTATTACAAATTGAGCATTTTCCTCTTACTCAGTGAAAACTGACTGTTAGCTGATGAAGCAATCTTTACTTCCAACCATACTGGTTAATTTTCCAAATCTTTTAAAAAATAGGATGGAAAAACTTTGAACGATGAGTTGGAAATTATTGAAGGTATGAAGTTTGATAGAGGCTACATCTCTCCCTACTTCATTAATACAGCCAAAGGTAAGATGCCATTAATTGCTCTGATTCATCAGTCTTTTTGTTTTAATGATAGGAATAAACTAATTCATGACTTCCCCTGGTCCTATTCATTTATTTTTGTATTCAAGCATGTTTTGCTACAAAATATAGCAATTTGGTGCCCTATCTTGACCTCAATTGGGCAAGATATTGTTAATATTGGGCTTGGGGATCCTAAGGAAGTATGGAGTCCATTAAATGGTTACATTGTATATAGTTAAAATGTACTCTTTTCTGTCTTATACTCTAAATGTAGCTTTTCATTTTTTTTAGTTTTTTAGTATTTTAACTATGCATGTCATTATTATTATTATTATTATTATTATTATTATTATTAAGTTTTTACCAGTCTTAAACTATTAATCTAACTATAGATTGCTCACACATAATAAACAAAATAATACAAAATGTAGGAACTAAAATGTTCTGGGATTTAGAATTCAGACAGACATACAACATTCCAGACTTAACAACTCTGTTAATAAGATAGATTTTTAAAAAGTCAGAATACTGGACATGGCAGTACCTGGAGATAGCAGAAGGGAAAAAACTGGAGAAAATCCAAAAATACAAAGACCTGCAAATAAAAGTAGAATGTGGCAAAAGAGAGGAAAGGCAATACCAATAGTGATTGGTGCTTTCTTCAATCTCGATATATCTGGAACACCACTTGGATCTCATTGGCATTGACAAACTCATCGGTTACAAAAGGCAGCTTATATTTGCAAATTAAGCCTTTAATATTATTAAACAATATCTACCTATGCCAAATCAGTGGAAAGGACTCAATACAAAGACAAAAATACTGAATGCGGTCTAAACATCTAACTGACTATACATGCAACAGTAACAATTATTGTAGTAATTGTGATCCCAGCACATCTACAGGGTGCCATAATGGAAAATTTTCTTTCAGCTAAAAATCAAGATAGCTTTGTGGATCCATCTTTGCATGGAATTTAAATGTGCATGTTTTGCAATTGCCACTGGAGGGCCTCTTGCAGACTCCAGATGTGTTGCCACTGCTCTATTATTATGTTCCTCTGCAGGACAGAAATGTGAATTCCAAGATGCTTATCTCTTAATCAGTGAAAAGAAGATTTCCAGCGTTCAATCCATAGTACCAGCTCTTGAAATTGCAAATAACCATCGTAAGCCTTTAGTGATTATTGCTGAAGATGTAGATGGAGAAGCCCTCAGCACACTTGTACTAAACAGGTTTGATATAAATATCTTTTTTTAATGCACTTTTTCCAAAATATTTTCAATAAAAGAAGCTGCATTTGTACAATCAGTGAAAAAAGAATTTGTGATATGTTTGTGTTAGTGGAAGTTGTGTCTGTTGTTGGAACAGAAAAGTAATTTTAAGGATTTGGGAGCAGATTTTGAAAAAAAATAGGGTGGCAGAGCAAAGTACTAAATGTTCATACATGATATTTACTTTATCCTACAATAGTACAACAGCTCCCAAGGATAATCTTTATTGTCTGACAAGAAGGGAAACCTTGTTCTTGTTTATTAGTAGTAGGAATTATCAAACAATTATGTATGTATTTTAACAAAACAGTTAAATAACTTGTTAATATAGCAGCTGTAAAGATAACTATAGTAGTTACGATTTTGTTATTACCAAGCAAAAAAATGAAAGATTAGCTCTCAAGTTACAGTTGAGACTAATGCTGCAAACTTAAGATAATCTGTAGTTAAACAAAATTTATATTCATTTAAAGCACAGGTTTTTAACCTGGATCTGCAATTGTGAGTGGGAAAAATTACAACTTTATCTTCACCAATTTCTACCTTAAATTTAGCTATTCATTAAACAATTTTGGCCAGACTTACCTCACAGGATTGTTGTGGGGAAAATAAGAAGTGGGAGGAGGAAGGTGTGTTGGATGTATTTGCTGCTTTGAGTTATTTATAAAAGTAATAAAACTGGATACAAATAAAAAAAGTGATTTCTGTATCCAAAGTAATTTATAGCTTTAAAATTCCTAAGATGTTCATTAACTTCAATAAAACTCACAGTTATATCCTTAAAAAGAATAACTTTATGATTGATTTCAATCACTGCACATTTGATTACTTTGTTATATTCCTGTTACTTTTCAAAATTTTGATAAAGATATTTCAGAATAATTGGTAATACTAACTTTATGTGTTTTATTTTAAATACCTTTTGAGAAAGGGTCTGTAAGTTTCCCCAGACTTGGGTCCATAGGACAAAAAGGTTAAAAACTAGCCTAAAGAGATTCTCTGGAGTGGAAACTGAATCTTTATTGGAAACCAGGAATGAGGTTATTTTGGTCTGTAAATAACGGCCAATCGTTTCAGTTAAATTGTCATATTAAAATAAGATCTAATTAAAATTATACGTGAGTTATCTTTGACTAAGAAATATTAAAAAGATTTCTTTGCACACTGCTTACTGTTTTTCTTTCTCAGATTGAAGGTTGGCCTGCAGGTTGTTGCAATAAAAGCACCTGGGTTTGGTGACAATAGAAAAAATCAACTTAAAGATATGGCAGTTGCTACTGGTGGTGCTGTAAGTAAAACCTAAAAATAAATGAAAAGGTTCTTAAGCCACAGAAAATTGGCAGCATTAATGCAAAATTGACACGTCTGTATTTGTATTATATCTAGAGCTGTAGGATTCTAACCTGCTTTTATTATATACTTGCCTTATTGTAATATTTGATCCATATTTATATCAAAGGAGAAATTGGAAAGGTGTTTTATGCCAAAGCAGACTAGATGTGTGAATATACTACAGGTTGTCTTCAATTTACAACCATTCACTCAATAACTACAAAGTTACAATGGTCCTGAAGAAAATAATTGACGACCATTCTTCACATTACGATTGTTGCAGCATGCCAGTGGTCATGTGATCAAAATTCAGATGCTTGACAATGGGGAAGCCAGATTCACTTAATAAGTTAGTAACTTAACTGTGGCAAGAGGTCGCAAAATGGGGCAAAACACACTTAACTATCTTACTTAGCAATGGAAATTTTGGACTCCATTGTAGTCATAAGTCAAGGATTACAAGCATATGTCCTTGCAGAGGGCGTTGGGATTTAAACCACGGGTGCTCAGTTTTGCATTCATGCAATGGTATAATGGGCCTCACCATTTTAAGGTCAGCTATCTATTTCATAGAGAACTAGTGTGGTTTGGGGGGTTAAAAGCACCAGGATAGAAACCAGAAGACTGAGTTCTAGTTCTCTCTTACGCAAGCCAGTGGATGACTTTGAACCAGCCACTCGCTCATAGTCCCAAGAAGAGAGCAAGGGCAAACTATTCCTAAAGCTCTTGCCAGAAAACTGCAGGGGCCTGTCCAGGCAGTAGCCAGGAGTCGACACTGACCTGAAAGCACCCAAAAACAAACAAAACCCAACTGTCTACTTTGGAAGTCAATGGCTTTCCATGTGGTGAAGCAGGAGCGAGTATGTGCTCTGCTGCAACTCTGAACTGATAACACTAAAGCCTGAAAGGGTTCTTGAATGTGCAAGCATGAAATTTATAATTTT
This sequence comes from Pseudoxenodon macrops, assembly GCA_032467955.1. Classification (NCBI taxonomy): domain Eukaryota; kingdom Metazoa; phylum Chordata; class Lepidosauria; order Squamata; family Pseudoxenodontidae; genus Pseudoxenodon; species Pseudoxenodon macrops. The sequence continues at coordinate 51,314 of JANHFT010006605.1, read as the reverse complement.
ATTTGAGCTATATAGATTGAAAAATGTACACTGTTGAAGTGCCTGGGCTGTAAATAATTACTTATGACATTTAGTAAGTTGGTTTTTTTTCCCCAATCATGTTTTATTTTATTTTTCTCCCCCCATCTCCCCAAACACAGCTTACAACATCAGTTGTCAG
>JANHFT010006605.1:31521-45911 GCA_032467955.1 Pseudoxenodon macrops | reverse complement strand
AGCATGGCCACCTCATGGCTGCTACTGTGTTTTGGGAAGGGCTTATTTTCGGGGGATGGATTATTTTAGTGCATATGCTCAAAAGCCTGATTGGGCTTATTATCCGGGGAGGTCTTATTTTCAGGGAAACAGGGTAGTCCTGCCTTAGGCACAAATCCAGCTGGATGACTTTGGATTGGTCACTTTCTTTCTAGCCTCAAAAGCCACTTCTGTACCATGCACAATAAAATACATATTTAAAATACTTATATAGTACAATACAGCAATCAGGTACGGTTTCAAAAATATATTTTTCTCTGATCTCAATAGCTTGGAAGGGTTATTTTGCTACTTACTGAAAAATCCAAGGTACATGTCCTTTGATAGCCAGGAATTCCTGGACTGAAGCGCCACACAGTTTCCAGATGATTAAATAATTTTCCATCTGTACACGATGCCTATACAAAAAATAATTAAGTAAATTTATATTACATTCAAAACTTTGAACCCCATATTTTAAAAATGTCTTAATTTTGATACTTTGTGTATTATATGACTATCACCACAGCAACTTCAAGAAAAATGTTTTTCAGCATGGAGCAAAATTGAAAGGAACATTACATTAATATTTTAAAAACTCCAAAATGAATTAGTTTTCTCTTGCAATGTTCAAAGGAAGCTGGACTATTCTAGCTGTTTCTCAACATTTTTTTCCCCTTTTGCAAATACAAAAGTGTTCTCAGGTAAAAAAGACTAACTCGGAGGTCTTCAAACTTGGCAACTTTAAGACTTGTGGAGTTCTGGGAGTTGAAGTCCACAAGTCTTAAAGTTGCCAGGTTTGGGATCCCTGGCACTAACTCAACAACTGGCAAAATAATCAACAACTTGAAGATGGGTAATTTCTTCTCTGGGACTTTAATTTTTTTTCCCTTCTGAACGACACGTTTTGAAAAATCTATTTCATGTTGGCCCAACTATAGCAATTACTTTGCAGGAAAAACTTAATATTAACAGTGACTCAAAAGAAGTTGAAGTATGCATTACAGAAACAGCCTGGAGGTAAATAGAAAATATTCAACAAGTACAGAAGGGTACTAAAAAGCTGGTGGAAGAATTTTCCAGCTTCAGTCCCTTAGCACCAGTACTTAAGATAGGAGTAATATGATCCAAGGCAGGCAGTGCCAATTTCAGCAGACAATAGAAATTCGAACATAGAACTAGTTCAACCTGGTATAATGCAGCAATGTATCTGTCATTATACCAGTCTATACAAGCAGAAAATGACAAGGGGGCGGGGTGGGGGGCTTTTAGAAGTTTGACGTTAGGAAATAAGATAAAAGTTTACTTTCTTATAAGCCACTTTTAGATAGCTTCAGAGGTGTAGAATTGAATCAGTATTCAGATCTATAGCTTTAAAAAAAACTTATAATTATTATTTATATTTTATGGGCAATTTATTGGCTTGGCAGAAATAAAACGTACTCATGGTAATATTTAATGTACATTTTTAAGAGCAACCATTGCATAATCTCAATAATTATAGTCTAGGTATGAGTGCAAAATTAAGTTTAAAATATTTGCATAATTTGGTAGGTACCAATTCTGAGCAGTAGTGTAGTTTTGAATGTTTCATTCAATAATGGGCAACCTAATTGTATCTTGCAATTGGACTAGCTCTTTTTAATCTATTCAGTAGAGTATATACATGCTAATAATGGCTTTTATGCTATTGCAGTGTTGGCAAACCTTTTCAGCACCAAGTGCCGAAACAGGAGCATGCATGTGTGCGCACACGTGCTGGAAACCGTTGCTCTTCCGGGTTCCAGTGCACCAGCCAGCTGGAGTTCATGTGTGTGGAAACGCCAGAAACTGGAAGAGCAGCCGCATAAGTGCACGCTGGGAAGATGGTCTTCCAGTTCCAGCGCGTGCATGCACATCGGTCATCTGGTCTTTGCGCACACCTGTGCTAGAAACTGGAAGACCAGGTGGCCTGTGCACATGCGTACGCCAGAAACCGTAAGACCATCTTCCTGGTGTGCGCATGTGCACTGGTCGGCTGCTCCTGGTAAAGGAGTGGATGAGAGTCAATAAACAGACTCAATCCAGGCAAGATTTGTTAATGGTGTGTCTGTCCATCTGGGTGGTGCCCTGCCTGGCCTGAAGAGATCCATATTCACCCTAAAGGAGCATATTTGCAGTTTGGAGGTGATTCTTGATCTATCATTGTCAGAAGCCCCAGTGGCCTCCCTTGAACAGAGTGCTTTTCAACATCTTTGGCTGGTTTATCAACTGTGTAATCAATTGGATTATTGCAATGCATTGTATGTGGAGCTACTTTCTAAAACAGCCAACTAGAAACCTCAGTTGGTTCAACATTAGAGTGGCTACTCACTGCGACTGGCTGATATGAATATATTATGCCAATATTTCATCATCTACACTATCAGTATATTTCTGGATCCAATGCAAAATACTGGCTTTGACTTTTAAAGACGTCAAGTCTTAGGATTTGATTATCTGAAGGAGCACTTTCTCTAGTATATACCTAAATTGGGCCTTAAGATTTTCTGAGGCCCTCCAGATCACTCACCAAAGGAGAAAATATGGGTTTCTGCAAGGGAGGGCAATTTCTGAGGCTGTTTCCCCAGGTAGACTCAACTGGCATTCATGTTATTTCAGTGCCAAGTGAAGATCATTTTATTTTCACAGGCTTTTAAAACATATTTTAATTATATTTTAACATATATTAATTCACGTAGTTTTAGTGTTACAATCTTACCGCTATCCGGATTTATGGTGCATTTATGTAGTATTTGATTTGATTGGATATATAGCAACTCAAATTGTATTTCTCTTTTTTTGGTGTAAACACTGAGTTTGGACTATTGGGCATTTAAAAATTTTAAATAAATAAATACATACGCACTGAGTAAGTATACTACTTACTCTTTAAAGCACTTACTTCTAGAGCTTTCCCTCCACATCCTTTTCCAGTTTAGTGCTAGTTACATCCAAATAACTTACCAAGCAGTAAGTTATATCCAGATTTACAAGGAGAAGATAATCAAGAGAGAGAACCAGCGGAAGATTTCTTGGTCTTATGGCTAGATAAGATCCCCTATTGTCAACTCTTGGAGCTACATATAACAACAACAAACATGCATTACCTTAACCAAGTGAGGTCTGACTAGTGTAACAACTGATGTATATCTTTCCAACACAGGAGGAAATCCTACTTCTAATTTAGCTTTGCAGTATCCTGAACGTTTGGATAATACGTCTGATTTTTTGCACCAAGGAACAAAGTTCTTGTATTCGCTTACAACAGCTACCACATCATACATTTCTTGCATAGAATACCTAGTAAATAATGCAAAATGGAAAATATAATTATTAGAGATATGTAGTTAAAATATATTTTATTTCTCTCCTTCCCTTTACTGTGACAATCATTCTACAAACAAATATGGAATTTCAACTAGCTTTCTCACACAAGGCTCTACTTCAAGGACACAATCCTGCCTGTCATTCCAGTATTTAATTGCTCTGAAACTGTTCATACTTTTCCTCTGCACAAGTCTTAGTCCCAATAGATTTAGCAGAAGCCAATGTAATCCTGCGTATACAATGCTGGCCTTTAAAAGAATCCTTAATTTAATTATACCTCCTCTCAGCCTTGACTATTTCCTTATAACACAAGGCTATTAAGGATTATGTAGGGTATTTTAATTCCAAAAATTAAACGTATTGGATGGAAAGTAGAAAATAGAAGCTAGTAGTCAAAACTTTTGCAAAATGTGTTTGACTTCCCTGAAAAGGGTAAAAACTTATTAAAAAGATACAATAGTTAAATAGTAAATCCTCTGTTGATTAAAGGGAATGGCAAACATTTGGGGCCATCATTTTAACTCATTATTGTATATGGTCTTTGTTTTTATTCCCCAAAGCAATTAACGAACCTTAAACTAATATTCAGAGTGCATTAAAAATGATTGTGAGAGTTTAGGTAGTTAATAAGCATTAACTTTGAAAACTGTATATAGTTCATTTCTTTCATAAGTCAAGTATGAGACTCAGGCAACATATTGAAAGGAGTTGTGGACTGCGCCCTGACCTGCTACCAGAAGAGTGCATCAATAGTGGTAGTCTGTGAGTGAAGACCATAATAAAGCCTGCCCATCATGTTCATAACTTGTGATGTTTGTAAAACAGGTTGGTCATGTGATTGAACATTTTTGGGGTGGTCATTAAGTGAACCGATGCTTTCACTCCGATTTTTGGCAAAACTTGTAAAACACAGTTATGTGACTATGGGACACTTAAAATAGTGATAAATCTAGCCCAGTTGCCAAATGCCTGAAGTGTGGTCATGTCACTGCTGGGCAGAACTGTCAGAACTTTGAATCAGGTTTTAAATACCTCCCAGGTAGGCCCATTGGAACTATTAAGTTCCTTTCCTGCTATCCCTAATGAAATACATTCACATACAACTCTGGAGGAAGCATAGCGTGTTCTCCAACATATGACGAGGCTGCTTCAAGTATGTTGACAAACCTAGCCAAGATATATTGCTCACTGATTGTATGGGATAATACACTAGAGTACACTGTATATACTGCCACACTATATCATCTCAAGAAAAGGGCAATATATCCCTTTCATAAATAATTAACAATAATCTCAAACTAGAATTATGTTGTAAGCAAAGAACTATAAATCCTGTATTTGCTTCCGCAAATGTAGAGCTGCCCTCAAAAATTATATCCTGCGAACTTTAATCCTGTTTATATATAGTAAAACCATAAACTGCTCAGAGTGGATTAACAGCATATAATTAAAAAACTAATTAAATAAAATTTAAGGAATGCTTAAATGATTTCAAATTAAAGTGTGAAATTCAAGAATAAAATAGATAAGCATCAATTTTAACTATAAACAATGTGAGCAAAGGCAATTGAAAATGAGAAAGACTGTTCTCATCTATGCAATCCATTAGTATCTACTTCTCTGTAACTGTACAATATATTTTTCTTATACAAACCCTATAATTCTTCTTTCTGAATATTCTTTCCTTTTGTTCACGAATGGTGCAGTAAAGCTGAAGTAAGTCCTTCTTGGAAAGGCACAATTTTTTGCTGGTATTTGTGGCAGTAGTGCTTTGCTCACCAATATTTCCCAAGAAGTCAAATGCCTGGAATGATTTAAATATTTTCATAAGAACAGGCATCTGGTTAACACAGTATAGATGAGCTAACAAAATGGGAAAACAAATAAAGAGTAACACAAGGACAATCAGACTCAGGATTAGGTTAACTTTTTATGCCTTGGACAAGCTAAATATATCTCAGTCATGAGAGAACCTGGCAACAGTACAATATAAAGGCTGTCCCTCTTAAAAGTTGGCTCTGAATCAATCTGAGGCCACACACTACTCGGTTCATATATTTGAAAAGCAAGTTTCCTGTCAGGATGGTAAGCATCAAATATATTGAACCTTTCTCCTATAGTTATAAAACATAACTTAAGCAGAAAGCTGAAAGTATTGTTCATAAAGAGTATTATTTTTTCTCTTTTGGAGTGTCTTAGGTTTTCAGTGAGAATATAGGGCATCCAGATACAGACTGTTAGAATGATAACTACCTGTGATATTTTTAAGGCCTTCTTCCTTTCAAATATTCTCTGGCACTTATCAGCATATTCAGCAAGGCATAGCTCTTCTATTATAAATATTTGGTTCAGTTAACATTTTCTTCCATAGCCATATATTTCATATGGAAGAAATGCTGCTTGCTTAGATTTAGCTATCTGTATATTCAGAGGTAGCTATGAAGGCATGAACAATTTCTTGCTAATGATAATCTTATAATAAAATCCTATATCCATACAAAAATTTGGCTCCTGCAATAGCACTTCTACCAGGAGTTACTGTAAGTCTTTAAAACAGGAGTAGGAAATATTTCTCAGCTTGGATCCTTGCCTTTGTGCCCTGCCTGGAAGGTACAGAAAGTTATGGTATTACAAAAAACAATACCCAAAAAATAGTATTTCTTTTACATTTAAGGAGGATATAAAGGTCAAATGGGTGCTTTAAACTTTACTGAAATACAAATAAAGGACTTTTTAATATTTTCCCGTATTCATTCATGGAAGGCCCGGGGCTGTAACCAATTCATAAACCATAAGTTGCCAAGTCCTATTTTAAAAGTACTTATCTAGAACTCTTTCATTCAAAAAGAAACTGCAGAAACCCTAGTCTTAGAAGCAAATCTGGATGGGCATGGGAAGGGCTGCAAAGAGAAAGGAAAACCAACCTTTTTCTCTTCTGCTGACAGACTGGAATCTGATTTGACAAGTTCACTCAGTTATATCTCATACCTTACTTCCTCCACAAATTTATTTAGGAGCTTATAAGTAGTCTCCTTATTGATTATATTAATTCTAAAATACTTGCAAAGGGTCAAGGGGAGGATGAGATTTAATTAATTCATCTATCTCAAAGATTCCAAATGTTATGCCCTTATAAAATAGTCAATATTAAATATACTAGTATTCAAATATACACTAAAATTATTAAAATAGTTTTTAAAACTAAGAGTTTAACATATCCAGTATTTAATCAGAGGTATATCGTTTAACATTGCTTCAGAAAAGTCATGAGCAGCATTCCTAATTTCAACACAAAAATCAAATAATGAAAACTATACAACTTAAAATGACATTAAACTATTGTCTTTTACTTTTAACTATTAAAATTTAAAAGTGGTTTCATTTTTGCAGTTATTGAAGTTGTGAAACTCTTTATTAACTAAATCAAAGGCTAAACTTTTATTTTCAATCACAAAAGTCTTGATCAATCTGTACTGTAACGTTAGAATCAAGAAGTCATAAGAGAAGTTAAAAATGGACTTGACCTTCCTCAATTAGCAAACAGTTTTATGTAGGAGATTAAAGGATGTATTTCCTTGATCAAATGTAAGCATAACTACCGGTATCTTGAATCATGCCACAAATAAGCATTCTGAAGAATAAAATTTATTCTTCTGCTTCTGAGATTATGAATTATAATTCATAAATAAAAAGGAGGAAAATTTTGCACTAGAAAAGGGAATATATTTAGTAGGAAATGTTTACCCTAGCCTTCATTGTATCTCAAGTATCAGTTTTGGAAAAATAATGTCAGCATATGATGATTATATGATGTTAGGTTTGTATCATTTTAGTTTCTGAGGAACAGCTTTAAATAATCTACAGATACATTAAAAGTAGCAAGAACCATTTACATTTAACTTAATTACAAGATAAGTAATTCTAATGATTGAAAATGTAGGTTACTGTCTAGTTTAAGAGGGTGTATGGGATGGTCAGGAAGAGATAATATCTCTGGTGGAGGGCCCTACTGTGCCCTTTTTAGGGCTGCTTGTTCACCTTTGGTACCCATCTGGGATGGGGACAAGCAATAAACAAAGAGTTTGCATGCAGCTCACTGCTGTTATCCAAACAAAGAAAATACTAATTATACCCATAAATCTCATTTGTTGACATAAATATAACTCTAGGATAGAAATTTAAATACTGCAATTTGTTTTTAATGTGAGTTTTATACTTTATTCATCTTTAATTCAAGCATGTATTATCCCAATTATGATTGTAGTGTTTTTAAACTTTGACTTTCATATATATATAAAATATATTAAGTTATGAATTACCGGAAACACAGGAAAAGTGAAGGTCATTACTGTCTTCATGTGTGCCAATGCACACAGCAGTAGTAGATAGAAGAAAAACAATACAGAATTACTGAGACTTAAGTTGCTCAGTAAAAATCAGAAAGTATGGTATATTCTAGGATCAGATATAAAATAACGTTCTGAAAATATCAATTATTATATTTTACCATTTTAAATCATAAACCACAAATATCTGAAATATCAGAGTCTTAATTTTGGTCTTAAGTTTGGTACAATGCAAAAAATAAAATTTTGTTCTTCAAGATAACCACTGTGTTTTCCAAACTTTGTGTTGAGATGAGAAATACCTAATGGAGAGATTAATACAACATTTTATGAACAGATAAGACCTTGAGAAAATTGGAACATCCATGCCTTCATCAATCAAAACACAGGTGATATGAGTAAGAAAATATCTTTACTTTGATAAAGACTTACAAACTAGCAAACTTTTCCCTATTTTACCAGAGTAATCTGATATGAAAAGAATTGCTGCTTTACTTTGCTAAGGTATTCTTTATGTGTGATTTTTTTCAAGGTGCTAGATAGGTTTTAGGACATTCCCCAAAGTATTATAATTAACAAGTATAAGGAAAGCAAGTGAGAAAGTGTGATTAAAACTAATATTTTTTCTTCAATTAATTGTTAAAATTATTAATCATTACCAGGCTCAAAAGAATACTGCAGATTAAATTTGCATACTGAATTACAGATTGTCAGATATTTCAATGCAGGACATTACACAATGTTTTCTCTGCCAACTGGCCCGTCTAATATATACAACTGACAGAGAGCAAAGTGAGACATAGCATATATGGAATAATTTATAGGAGGAAGAGTCAATAAGTATAACATCTGGAGCAACCATTAGTTCAGTGATATATTGAATGTGTCCAATAGCCTATTAGAGTTATATCCTACGTAGCCAGCTAAGGAAAGGCATACTTGTTTTTCCAATAAGAAAAATAAATGCCCTATTCCCCATGCTATTCAGTTAGAGGTGCATGGAGAGTCTAAAGATTATGATCTCTCAATGCTGCTCTGTCTTGTAGTTCCTAACTACATATTAAATGGAAACAGCAAAACAAAACAAAACCCCTAGCTAACACCTGCTCTTAACCAAGGCAGTTATAATCTATACAGCCTTTACCTCTTTCAAAAAAACACTTTTCAATATGAATTATTACCTTTGACATAAAGTATGCCTTTTCTAATATATTCCTTATCATTTTCAAGTCTGGGATTTGAAGGGTGGATAGAGTTTTTAAAATATGTCTAAAGTTTCAGAAAAATATGAAGGTATTTAATGGCTCCAAAGAGCAAGAGCTGAAGGACAATATTATGTATTTATTCTGCTTTAGAACACTGTTGATAGCACACAACAACATACAAGTGTAAGTCACCAGATAGCCAGGTACTTAATAGGATTGGGTTGGATTGAAAGAAGGAAAAAGAAAAGAATTCTATAAAAAAAGATAGTCACATCATTTAGACCAGCTCAAACTTAGAAGACTTAGGGAAGAGGGAATTTGCCTCTTTATTAGTGAAATGGTGAACTAAACTTAGCATGCAAATACATTAAAATATATAATGTACTTCCTTTACAACATTTGTGAGACACATGCATACTAATAAGACAATGTCCTAAAAATTATATAACTACCCCATAAGATCATTGATACTTTCTACAATTAATCGATAAATTAAATATCACAGGGATAGAGGAGATATCTAATCTGTTCTATTACAAAAGTGTTTATTAATGTTAGTACAATTTAGCTGGAAATCAACAATAATCGGTCATGGCAAGCAACAGGCGCCTTTTGTCACTTCTAATAAAGATGGCTATTAAGTTGATAAAATTAGGCATAGGATTTAAGCTGGCACTTAACGATTGGGTGGAGGGGGGTGGAGGAGAGAACGAAAGCCAGTGGGGGCATCAAGCTCATCAGGAGCTCCCCAATCGCGGGTCCTGTGGCTTTTCGGAGCCGGTGGAGGAAGCCCCAGGAAGGCAACCGCGCCTCGGTGGGACTATGGAAGCGGGCAGGAACTCTTTTGACAGTGACGGGTGGGGAAGGGAAAAGCGAAGACGACGGGAACCACCCTCGGCGCTCGTGACCAGGGAAAGGAGCCTCGGAAACCGCCGGCGACGGCAGACTCGCTTAGCCGCCCACTCAATCTATGGGTCGCCCAACAAACTTTCCTACCCGAGCATAGGAAAGTGACGGCTGGGTGGGTGTTTGGGGGAAGGGGTGTCTCCAGACAACCTGAGCTCCCTCTCGCCGTACCTGAGGGCTACTCTACGCGAAGGCACTGCCAACCTCTCCACGAGAGCCTTGCCGAGAGCCCGACTGCTCCGCGCCATATTCGACTTTCCGCGGCGCCTCCAGCCGCCCTCACTGCCCCATCCTATTCTGGCTCCCTCCCCCTCCGCCGCCGCCGCTGCTGCTGCCTCCTCAACGGCCTCCCAATACCTGTCCACACCTCCCTCCCAGATACAGAGCCAATCGCGTAGGAGAGGCGCCTAACGCTAGCCTATCAGCGCAGAGGTCTAGCCCGAGCGTCAGCCTTCGGATTTCACCGCCTCCTTAGACACTCCTATTGACTGCTCCTTACCCTCTTCCTTTCGCCCCCAGCACGTGATTTACCGGACTCGCGCAGGAGATAGAGTTCAGGGCGTCGGGGCCGCGCCCGATCACAAGACTTGTTACCGGGGTTATACAAGGCCCCGGGGTTCGTAAATGTTAGAATTGGCACGCAATTGGCTCTACGGAATGCCACTCGCTAGCCCTTTTAAGCGACGTAGCTTGAAATGTCAGTAATATTAGAAAGGCATGCAGAGAATGTCCTTGTTATTCTTCCTCCCATTTAAATCATTTCTTGGCAGTAGAAGCACTCTTAAGGAAAAAGCTGCTGGGTTTGATCGTGGCTTCTGCTTTCTTTTTCCACTGAGAACTAAAGACAAGGTTTTGTTTCCCCCCAATATTGACAACAGAAACTAGTGGGTTGGGTTAATCAGTAGTTCAGGGTTCAACTATGGAGTCCTTCGTACCCACTCAGCTTGTTTTCTTGTAGACGTTTCATTATCCAACTAACATTTTCAGTTGGTCAGGAAATGTCTGGGGGAGGAAAAAACCCACAAAGCTCAGCAAGCAGCAAGGACTCCACAATTTTGTCTTTTGACATTAGTGAGAATAAGTCCACTTCTGGAGAATGAGTCCACCACCAAATATAGCTATATTGTATACATTTCTTCCCTTTTCAGTAGTAAGTGAGAAACTGCTCAAGTGTAAAGAAGCCTTTGCTGCAAATGAGTGTTGCAAAATGTGTTACACTTCACAAATTGTACATCCGTGAGAGGAATATGAAATTCAGTTGAAGTCGAGTTTCACCAAAACAATAAGGTGTATTTTTTTTTAGAATAGAATGAGATGGAAGGACCCTTGGAGTCTTCTAGTCCAGCTCCCTGCTGAAGCAGGAGAACCTATACCATTTCAAATAAATGACTATCTACACCACGGGTATCAAAACTAGTGGCCCATGGGCCGGATGCATCACGTGCAGGCCACGCCCACCCCAGCTCTGCGAAGGGGAAAACCATCTTGATATGTCACATGACGGCAAGTTTGACCCCGTGATCTAGACTCTTCTTAAAAAACATCCAGTGATGGAGCGCCCAAGATTTCTGGAAGCAAGCTGTTCTACTGGTTAATTATCCTCACTGTTCTTCTTAATTTCATGTTGCTTCTCTCTGTAATAGAAGTTTTCAACTACTGGAAACAATTAGAATTGATAAGAATTGATAAGATCTAAGCCTTGTGCCCATGAAGTAAGTTGTACCAGTAGTGTCATTCCTCTAGAAGAGGGGCATCAGCCTGTTAACAGAAAAGCCTTCATGTTTTCTGTATGTCTCTGCTGCTTATTCGAGGTCTGGACTTTTGCAGCCAGGATGTGGTGGTGTATTCTCCACCCCATACTTGCTCACATCATTTCCACATAATTGTGGGCAACCTAGAAGTTCAAACAGAATCAGGAGAGAGAACTAAGAAAAAAGTGCACTTGCGTTCAGTTGAAAACCCCTTGTCTGTAACTTTCCAAACCAGGTATCATTCTGATCTACACCATGCCATTCAAATCTCTGCACTCTTTTCAAAAGAAAGTGTGTGATTAAGTGGTTGCAACTGTTCCTAATTCAAGGATACCTACCGTAAGTCAAATAGGAAGACATTTGTTAATCACATGAGCTTGTTAATACTGAAAAACATTTCTGCTTAAGCAGGCTCATCTGTTCTATATTTAGCAATAATTTTTACTGTATTTAGTAACGAGCATTATTGTAATTCGACTCTTATTTCACAAAATGGGGAATTTATACAAGCATAAATTAGGCTTCCATATGTGGGCTGCAAAAATCCATATGACTACTACATGGCAACAGATAGTTTCCTGCCACCCAGTGGTTATCTGGATTTTTACAATCCAGATATAATAGGCCTAATGGGAAAACACGTGGGATTTTTCCATGGAAAAATCAATCCTTAGCAGAGACAGAAATCTGTTAGAACAGAGGTCCCCAACCCTCAAACCGTGGCCCACTACTGGGTTGTGGCCTATTTGGAACCAACCTGCATGAGAACCGGGCCAGTGTGCCTAGCTCCACTCACATAAGTGGCAATCTGGCACACATGCACATGCGTGCCGACTCCCTGCTTGTGTAAGTGAAGTTGAACACACATCAGCCCACCGCTCATGTGGCCCAGTTTCCCTCTCCCCCACCCCCAACCAGGCAGCCAAGTTGCAAAGGAAGGGGGGGACCTCTGTGTTAGAAGATCTAAATTGTTTTGCATTTTCCTTTCTATCAGAAATGTTATGTTAGTAAATATTATATTAGTTTAGTTTAGCAAGCCAGAATAATAATATATCATCTATCTATCCTCCCTTTTTACAAGCCTGTAATCCCTTAATTCGGGGGAGAATTAGGGCAACTAGATGGAGCTGAGTGTTTATTGGCCGGATGTCCTTTCTGCAGCCATGTGGAGTTTGCAGCAAATATATTTCTTTGTACCCTAGGAGAGAAATATCTGCCGTCACCTAGAATTGAACTGTCAACCTTCCGAGTGGGAGGTGAGCATCTTCACCACTAGGCCACCACACCACTCATCCATCCATCCATCCATCCAATCTGGTCTCCTGCACTTGAGTTTGTGCTGCATCCAGCATCACACACTCTTCCTGACACTTGCCACAACTCCATGCACTCTCTCCAATTAGCACGACACTTCTTACAAATCCCTTGCACCCTGCATGATCTGTGCAGTGCTCTTGCATCCCCAACCCACACATTACCTCATCCCCTATACCTTAGCAATCTGCACTGCACTTCCATGCACCCTCTTTGACCCATTCAGCACCTCTCATGCACACCATGTGCCCTTCCCTGAGCTGCAGCACATCTACAGAAAGATTTGAATTTTAAACACCATTATTTAAAATGTAACTGAGTTGGATACAAATTTAAACTCCATTATCCAAATTCTGAGAAGTATCAACGAAATTCACATAATCCTATGCAGCATGCCTATAAATTTCCATGATTCCCACTGCTTAAAGTTGACTCAGTGAAAAAAATGCCATAATGGCCATGACTGAAATTCAATTTATTGAAATTAGTCTGCTCTAAGAAACTATTATCAGCCTATAATCTACTGAAATTATGATGTTAATGTTTAGAACCAAGGTAAAAGGCAGCATCTCTGATCATATTTTTATTATGACCAACTAATGCTATGGTTTCTTAAACTCTGATCCAAAATAATCCCAAGAATGTCTGCTAAAGCCTGTTTGAATGAGTCCAGAATTTCTATGTACTTTATTACCGTCAACTGCAAATATAAAAAAATCAAACTACTAGGTAATGGCTCAAGCTGTTAATTATTGAACAATGTAAGAAGAAAAATGTCCTCATTAAAATGTAATTAAAACAAAAGGTAAGTTCATATTCCCCTGACACAAACAACAAATTTGTTTTCTAAAGGTAGGTATTTCCTCTTTCATATCTACTTTTGTGTTGAAATTTATAATCCAATCTAGGATACATTTGCTCTTAAGATACACACACCCATTCAAAAAGCATTAAGTTCCAACTAAGTATGCTCATTAAATCAGTACTATTTTTCTACATATAAAAATTAAATATATTAGGGCTATGCATAGTTTCAATAGAAGTGCTTTCGACCTTGTACAATCATGGTTTTCAGTTAAGCAGTCTGAATTTTTTATGAGTGCAACACAAGCTTGAAAAAGGCATAGCTTCTTTAAACAAACAGTAGAAAAGCTCACATATCAACCTTGCTAAAATATTGAATACACATTGGAAAAATATGTTCTATGCTTTACTTTTCAGGATTAAAAATAAAATGTAAAAAGTGCATTATATTACAAAGGAAAACTAGTGTTCCCTGAGGTTAACACATTTTATGTGTTAAACTCAGCATTTACTATGTTTGCAAATCTTTGGTACAAGGATAATACAAGAAATATATACAGCTACCTTTACATATACAGGTGAAACTCGAAAAATTAGAATATCATGCAAAAGTTCAATTGTTTCAGTATTGCAACTTAAAAGGTGAAACTAATATATGAGATAGACTCATTACATGCAAAGCAAGATAGTTCAAGCCG